>JAOTAV010021987.1:0-22725 GCA_026546445.1 Cyclargus thomasi
AATTTCATCAAAATCGGTCAAGCCGTTTCGGAGGAGTATGGCAACGAAAACTGACACGAGAATTTTATATATTAGATTTTATTGCTGTTAACTAAGGCTAAGGCCTGTAAGCCACCCAAATAAAATCAAAAATACATAAATGAAATATTATAAATGCGAAAGTTTGCGTTTGTGACTGAGTATGTTTGTTACTTCTTCACGCTTAAACGGCTGGATCGATAAAATTTGGCATGAAGCTAGCTGATATTCTGAATTAACATAGGCTACTCTTTACGCAGTCAGGTCAGCGTGGCACAGTTAGAAGTAAATAAAACAACATCAACGAATCAATAGTATATTTATATGACCCCCGCGTTGGCAGTGGTGGGCGGGGTGGGGTTGAACATGAACGCGGTGGCGTTCTGCAGTATCTGGGAGCGGACGAAGTCGGTGGTGGCAGACTGCAGGTTCTCCTTGGCGCCGAACTTGCACTTCACATAGCCGTACAGGTTCGCGCCGGTCAGGGTCAACGCTATTGATACTAGGAGCTGAAAGAAGACTGTTCATTTAGACCACTTTGTTAGGCCGGAGACACATTGATTTCTGACTACTGTCAAATTCCATAAAAAACGTCGTTCGTCGTAAACGGTCGAAGTGAACGTCTAAATTTTTCTAATCAGAAATTCGGATACTGCGTGGCGATCACAGAGACCTGACCAGAGAGCATGGCGTCAGTAAACATACGAAAGTATAGACAAACTGACAGATTTCCTTTATACATCCGTCACATCAACATCACTTTGTCTATTTTGTTGTAAAAAGAAACACTTTCTCAGTCGCTATGCTAGGGCCGCAGCTGTTCCCAGGGAATTTGTATGTAGGACAAATTAATGTAATACCGGCGTCGCCTCTTTCACAAGAGTCCTGCACTTTAAAGAAATTGTATTTATTGTCTATAAAAAACGTATTATTGTAAATTATACTATATATATAATTATACTACTACAGATCAAACCAGATGATGTATATCCGTCAATTGTCTATGCATCAAGCTCTCTGATAGTATTTATGGAGGAGGTGGTAAATTAAGTGTTATGGTGGAATTAACTTACAAATTTTGTTGTAACACACACACAACAAAAACATAGTATTACCTTTGCAATAGTAGGGTACAAGAACTAGTTTTATAACAAAATTAGTTCTCTAACAAAGCTAGTACTTGTATCCTATTACATTCATGAATTCAGATAAATAATTTATTTATCTGAATTCATGAATGATGATAATGGTAATAGCTTTGTAGCACAATATACTTGCCATCCACTTAAACTTGAGGCCAAAAAGGCAGATGAGGAAGAACCCGGACCAGATCAGAGGGCACAGGATCAGCCCCATCCAGAATAGCCGGCTCTCGTTGCGGTTGATGCGGTTCTGAAAAGGTTATGGTATGATCATTAAACAATAAAAAAAAAATAAGGCCAACACGAGATAATTGCATTAGGATTAGGCTGCTCATAATAAACACCGTCAGCAGATTCTCCGAATAAATTATTCGTCAAAAATGTCTAGGAGCAACAAAAATGTTACTTAGGTAAGTTCTATCAGAGAAGTTCATTTTTATGAAATGCAGAGACTTACGTAAATTAGTCGCATTAGGTCAAGTCCAGCCAATAAATCACGACATAACCTGACCAAAAGACTGATATCTGTATATGAATGAATTTCTTCTATATAATAGGGGAAATTTAAAGAGAGGCAGTTGACCAACCTATGCCATTTGGTCAGAACATTTTTGGTAAATTCCATGATCTGTCAGCTGAGTTTGACGTAACCTGACCAAATTACTTAGATCCACAATCTGTTTCAACTTCTGTGATTGTACATGAGTATTTTACGCTGAATTAAAGAGGGTATCAGAAATTATGTAACCTGTTTAGATTCAAACACCCAATGTGATTTTCCATCATCATCCACGTAATTCCACCACCTCAGACCCACTAACAAGCGACCTGAAAATAAATGAATATAATTTTAAGACAGGTCTTGCAACAGACAAGTTCAAGACTGCTCTTCTTCTTAACAACCATCACTTTTACTTACTTATAGGTATAAAGATCTAGGCAAAGAGGCATTTACTGTATCAGATATAAAAATGTCATAGTTTTGAAGCTTTTACCTTTATATTATTTCAATTTAATATGACAAACATAAACTTAAATTAAAGAAATGTATCCTTGTGTTCTTTAATTAAATGGTTTATACACAAAGATTTCTGTGTGATCAAATGAATGATTGAATTCTAGTAACATACTGTTCACTTACCAGTTATATTCTTAACAGTCCAGAAATCAGCTGAGAGAAGAAGTATGACTAGAACAAAACTTGCTATAAAGGAGTCGGAGAACCAGCCGCATAAAATATAAACCACTATAGCTGCACATCGGAATACCAGGTGGAAGAATACTATGTAGGGATGGCTATAAATAAACAGATAACTTTTTATCTCATAAACACAAACACTTAAACTGTGGGATAGCAACATTTAGCCATATCTATTGAGAAACTCCCCATTTTTTAAAAAAGTCCAAAAAATTGTTCATAAACGTTATTTAATAAATCAATCAAATAAGGGGACCTAAAAGATGAACACAGCTGTCACAGTGTTAGCAAAGCAACTACTAGCTGAATATTTGTCATACTAGTCAAAGTGGTGTTGTTATACATTATTTTGACAAATTAAACCACATAATTTATTGTTTAAATTATTCAAGCTCAGAAAATGTTGAATCACATATTCACCCCTTTGCTAAAAATTAAAAAAATATATGATATTGGCTGTACTGTAACTTTTTGACGGAAATTTATATTTCACAGTAATAAAACTTGTATTTCATGCACTTATTATACTTTATTCCATTTATTTATAAATGAAAACAAACTTATACACTTAAAACATGTAAATTATCGCGCGAAACCCATCAATCCAAATACATTCAATTCAGTATATCTCAATGTATGTCAATTGTAAGAACTTGTGTTTCAAATGTCAACGAAAACTCTGTAATTTTAACAAAATCTACGCAACGGAGTAGTTTGTATCAAGTTTCATGTGAGAAAAACATGAATTGGTGAAAACAAACATCTGGGTTAAACCTTTTAAATTTCAATATGCAATAAAAACTTCTTTATTTTTATATATTTATACACTAATTGTGGACGGAATAAGGAGCCCTATAAAACACTACTTTTACACATTGTAAATGAAACTAATTTTCTATTATTCGTCTTGTTTTGTAAGTGTATCGTTTTCATATACTGATTCTACAACATGTCTTTATGTACTACACCTGTATCGGACCTATGATAACTCAAATGTTTTTTTGTAAAAGTCGTTTTAAGATGCACTCTTTTACAGTTTAATTCCAATTAATTTTCAAAAACCACTCTGGTTTTAAAATATACTTTATGTTTATTAGAGATAATTGCAAAATTACAATATTGTTAGATTTTTATAAGTGTGTGAAATAGAAACACGCTAAAAATCCTATATAAGTTTGGGTTTCGAGGACAAATATAGGATTGGTCGGAGTCTGGATATGATTTGTTTAGCACGTCCGTGTTTCTGTCTCACTACAGTGCTTTTGGTTTCGGTATGCTTGTTTAAAATAGCAAGTCTTTATTTCAGGGGTGTCATCATACAAGTCAAAGGGAGGCAGACCTTAAGTTACTTAATGTGTAAACATTATAAGTAGTATGGGAAAAGTAATTTACTATCTACAATCCTATAAACAACTGTTGACTTACACAAACTGTTTATTAGCATTGTCCTCCTCTCCAAAAGCAATTGTATCGTCATCCAGCAGCGGGACCTGTGGCACACCAGGCTGTAATACCACATTAACACATCTACAGGCAAGCCGTGCAAAGCCAAACTATATGACTAAGGCCTATAACTAGTCTATGAAATCAAAACTGTTGTTAACTATTAATATTTGCAAATAAAAACAGCAAAACAGGATGCTAATGATTAGGATTAAATATGTATGTTATTATGATTTAGGCTATCTGGAATAACTAAAAAAACTTACGTTTGCAGAATTATTCATACTTTGGTTGAGTATCTTACTAGCTACGAAATGCAATACTTTTTCTTAGATATTATAGAATATTTTTTTGATTTAGCACACGTAACAAATTAAATTCAAATTCGTTAAGCAAATTAAAATGTTAGAAATTTCACATAGTTTAATAATTTACTAAATAATTTTTGATTTTACAAGTATTGACGAATTTTCAGGATCGTTCCTTTCCTGATCCCAGTATACAGATGGTGCGATCTGACGTCTAAGTAGCCAATTGCAACTTGTCAGTTTACGTGGCCAGTAAACTACTACAATATTAGGAACACACCTGATTTGTTGTCAAATGACATCAAATGTCAACCTCTCGGTTTTTTTTTCTGGAAGAAGGGTTTGTGCATAGTACATTTCCATAATTGTGATTGTATGATTTTCATGATTAATGTTTTGTGCGATATCAAAATGGATTTCATAACTCTACATGAAATAAGAAATATATGCATAGCTATTCAATAATAAATAGAACGCTGAAAAGTAATTGAATAAGAATTAAACAAGTCATTGCAGTAATGTGTATTGATTAAATTTTCGATTCTCTGAATCGTAAAATTGTAATCGATGTTATGTCGATGCTGTATTTTATTAATAAACTTGGTATTAAAATCAATTTCAATTAAAAGTATCTAATATTAAATTAAATTTGGTCAAAACTGACTCAATGAAGTAACAGACTAATATTAAGAGTAAATAAATTAAAATATACGACATTTAAAATCGATTTCAAAGTCCTATTCGATTCTAATTCGGTCATTCGTGCTTACAGATGAGATCTGTCAAAATTTTGCAGAAACACACATGCGAAGCTGTTTACAAGTAGATTCTCGCGAAAATTTTGTGTTTACCAGTTTCCTTTCGTTCCCAAATTCTCGGGCTCGTGCTCTATAAAATGCCTTTCTGTGCAGCGGGTGTTCCGTCGCGTCAGTGTTTGTGATCTCGGTGTTCTGCGACTGGAGTGTTTTGCGTAACGCAATGGGCGCTAAGGCTAGCACGGCCAACGGCGGCCAGAGCCCGCGGGCGCGAACATTCTCCACGAGCTCGGGCTCGGACGTGGTGTCGGGCGGCGCGGGATTCAGCCTTCTTCGCGCGATCCCGGGTATCCAGCTTTCCAGCGACCGCCAGCGCGCTCGCTCGCTGTCTTCGGTACCGGACCTGCACGCCTCGCACGAGGCCATCGCCATTCCCGCAAACTCGCAGAGCTACGAGGCCTCCGCCGCCGCCAGCCCCGACACAGACTCGAGCTCAAACGAGGAGTCCGGACCGGTGGCAGGCACGTCCCTGGCTCTAGGTAGAGTCTACTCCGCCCACTCCTTGCCTTCCCACATCTGGTCACTAAACGGTGAGTTGTTGAATATTTACTGAAGCTTTGCACATCATAAACCTACAATTACATGGCTTGTTGTGATATGTATTACTTATTAGAATTTTTCTTTCAGAGCGTACAAACAGTAGTGTCGAGCTATTACATTCAAACTTGCTAAATACATTGGAAAATAAGAATATTGTAAGAAACTAAAAAAAATTGTTGCTATTATGCAATATTTTTTCAGTTTCAAAAAGCACTATTACATGACACTGCAAACAATAATAACACTTTAAAGAAGATTTAAAACTATTATTGCTTGTTATATTCTTCATAAATTCAAGAAAATGGATAATAACAAACTTTATTTATTCCTATTTGGCATTATAGAGAATTGTCGAGGGTATATAATCATATTTTTGTAATTAGCTACTTATAGATAAGGACGACTAAGACAATATATAAACAAGCAACAAAATAAACAAAGATAACTAGTTAATACTAATAAAATTAACAAAGGTGTTTTGTTAAGAGTTATTGAAGGAGAATTTCTCACACCATTACATCACCATATCAAAAAGAACATTATTTCTTCTTATGAGTTCTCTCTCTTCCTCTCTCTAGTTCTCAAATACTACAATATTTTAATCATGCAACAGAATCAACTACATTACATTTTTTTGGTTATTGTATAATAAATGTTCTGGTGATGCATATGCCTTATGAAGAATTAAGTAGCTTATTATTATATTTTTTCTGTTGACTGTTGAGTACTTTTTATAACTCCTCAACCTTGTAACTACATCAAGTTTGGTGGTGGCAAGGTGGTGATGATGATTGGTGATCTAATTTGGTCATATTGTATTAAACCTAAAGACAGATTGTCATAATTAAGATTCTCTGGTCCAGCCGGCCCCTCTCCCCCAGCAGAATCAATTGATTTCTTCAATGTATTATGTGTATTAAGAAATTATAAAATACTAATGGACACAATGGACCTTGTCCTGCCGGGCTTCTAATTTGTTAATGTAAACCATTCTCAAGTCCCCTTAAACATACAAAAAGACTTTCACTAATATCAGTCCATTAAGATATCATAATCTCTTTCTCTTTTGAAACTCAGGTTAAATTGCAGATAATGCTTAGAAGAGTTCTACTTTATGCATTAGCAAGACTTGTTTGTTTGAAATGTATGAAATGAGAAAGTAAACACTAGGACACTAGGTGGTACCCTCCTCTGTGGTAATTACACATGAAATGTTTAGAATATGTATGTAATATTGAATAAACTCAAACAAATGTACATTATAGTACATTATTTTGTACATTACATTTAAGATGTATGAAAATATTTTTCTGTTTGTAACTAGTTACAAAGAATTTTTGGGGTGTCCCTTTTACATGCAAGTTCAAAAATTACTAATGTTCCTGTAGGAACATTAGTACCTGTGTTAAAACACAGGTACTTTTTTTTTAAATAAAATTATATGAAAAATGAGCAAAAGGATGGAAAGTAACTTCAGTCATCCATAAATACAATATCAGAATAGTTGTAGGTGCGTTGTTGGGCTTTTAAGAGCGTGACAATTTCTTGAGGCGATTTTTCAGTTTTGATGAATAAAAAACAAATTATAAACAACATCTCTGTCCAGCATTAGTCACGGTTATTTTTCTAATATGAATGTCAATGGGCTGAGCGGCAAAAACAGATGTCTAGAGACCATCGGGGGCGATAAATCTAGTTTTTTATCCTAATGTATCTCAGCTATATATATACGGCTGTCGTGCGTCAGTTCGTCTGGTGGTCCCGTAATAAATCGCTGTTCCGGGGTGCGCCCGCGCAGCCGCCGCGGGAGTGGAGCCGCCAGTATCACGCGAGCCCCCGAGTAGAGCAGACATGTACCGCCGTCGCTACCGCACCACGCTCGGCCTCGGCCTCACCTCCTCGTTCACCACCAACTTCTCCACGACGCTGTCGTTCTCGTCTCGGCCGGATCCGGTCCGGAGCCGGACGTCGGACGTCCGTGTCCGGTCGGACGTGAGATCGGATGCGCGGGCCACCGCCGCCAAACTCAAATCGAAATACGAGAGCACGGGGACGGCGCAAGGTCTGTTCCTCCATTGAATGTTACGAGCTCTAACTGTTCAGTTTGTTTACTAATAAAGATTATCGGCTGTCCCGGATAAATAATAACAAAAAAAAATGTAGAAAGAATGCTTATAGGAAATTGTCCGCCACATTTTAAAAACAAAAACATTTTTGTTTTTACGTTTTCAACTCGGAAAGCTTTAAAATAAGCTCCTATCTACCACCTCAGTTGATTTTGCAAATGACCAGTTGTCAAAATGAGTAGTTCTTCAGAGATAAAGGTTATCCTGAACAGCAGTAGGGATTTCGATGATTGGCTTCGAATTTTCTGGGGTCAGTGATGATGGTTATCTAACTATAATGACATTTTTGAGTACAGACAACTGAAACGGCGACAGTTTCTAACTTCCTTGTAAGTTCTGAGTAAACTAATCTTTAATTTCAAGGCTTTTAAATATATCTATGTATACTAATAAAATTAAGCCGAAGAGTTTGTTTGTTTCTTTGTTTAAACGCGCTAATCTTTTGCCGTGGGAGGGCCATGCTTCGGCACGAATGGACCGGCTCGACTGGAGTGATACCACGGCCTCACAGAAAAAAAGTGTTTTGTTCAGTGAGTGAGTTTATTCCTATTCCCATTTCCTATTTTTTCCCTCATTAGGCCGGCATCTTGCGACTCTGCGGATGTCGCGAGTGTCCATGGGCGACGGCAGTTGCTTTCCATCAGGTAACTCGTCTGCTCGTCTGCCCCCTAAATATCATTAAAAAATCTCAGGAACCACTGACTGGAAGCAAAAAAAAAGTAAAGACGCATAATTTATAGTATCACGCGGCCGTAGTCGCGGGCAACAGATAGTTTTTACAATAAAAATATAAGTACCTCACGCATGTTTTATAAATAGTGGTTCTTTAGTTTTAGCACAAACCTAATTGTTGACATGACCTACTGCTGTCAACTGCCCGCCATCACATGTCATATCTGGGCTATATGTCTATTATCTACCGCACTTTCTTTAAACATTGTGCTATTTTTAATTGAAGCTAATCTCACGGAATAAATCTATAATGCTTTTGGTCAATTTAGGCGGTGGCGGTCATTAACCGTCTGACAAAACAATTGTCACTTCTATAGAAACCGCCATTCACAACAACGTGTTGAGTTGTCACTTTGTTGTCGTCAACAATTGTTGTGTGATAGCCAAAGGGAGTGATAAACTTACTGCCAATGTATATCGTTATTGAATCTACCAGTATTTGCTTCGAATAAGCTCTGAAACTAAAATATAGAATTTTTGATGAAAAAAAAAATTGTCAGGAAACATGATGTTTTGCAGTTAAAGGTTGCTACAAACTAAACGTACGGCATATGCCCGTCTTACAATATTAATGATTCCGATTCTGTGATTTAATCCAGAGCTGATTTGACATAAGGCTTCGACGCTCTGTGGATGCTTGCGCTATGTTGGATGATCGTTACGATTAACGATCAACAATCATCGCCAATTGAAGACGTAAGTGGAATAAGCGGACAACTAACATTTTGCAACATTCAAGTATATACTTGTAACTTATCTATTTCATTATATAGTTTGGCTATCTAGCTAGCTATACATCAAATCCAGATTATTTTTATTTCAAATAATGTTTCGGGTCCATAAGCGTCAAGTAACGACAAAATCCGGAAGTTTTTAAAATATTAATTATCTGCTTCTTACACTTTTGACTTCAATTATGTTGTCCCTCCGTTAGATTGGACTAATGTAAAACCGCTATTAAAAAGTTGGGAGTCGAAAAACCAAGTCAAACATTTCAGTGATTTCACTTCCTGCTCAGAATCATCGTTAAACTAATGCTAATAATATCAATTTGGCTGGTAGTTACTTCACCGCAGCCGCTCGATGCGACAATTTACTATAGTTAAGCCGTCATTACAATTTATGTCGTCGACACGATCCGGCTTATTTTAGACGAGTTTTAGTTACTAGATACAAAACATTTACATTAGAAAACGATCAAAAAGCGTTTAAGAGCGTTTTCATTATCCGATCGAAGTGCCAAATGCGAGTTTTTCACTTTCGACCGTGACCGCGTTCCGCGTTTACTAAGATTTTGTATGCGATTTGTACATGTGACCGTGAGCATCGCTAGGTGGCGCTGTGAATGTGAAAAAAACTCACACTCGGCACTCCGATATCGGAGGAAATTAAATGTATTAATTCTGTGCCTGTCACATTGTCGGGTCCGATATCGGACAATTGCACTGTATTTTTTAAATAAGAGGACAAACGAGCAAACACACAGCAACATCAGAGGAGTTGCATGTGCGTTACTGGCCTTTCAAGAGAAGGAATGCGCTTTCTTTTTAAAGGTTTGCAGGTCGTATCGGTCCGGAAATACTTCTTGGTGATATTTCATTTTTTAACTGTGCGAGGTAAAAAGTTACCAGAAGACTTCCACACATCAAGACGATGCGGTTGGTAAATTTTTCGCGTAGGACAATGGCGAAAGTTTGCAGGTGGAAAGATTCCGAGCAATTCCTCTGAGCACTCCCCGTGATAAAGTTTATAAAGGATGCAGATCGAAGCCATCTCGGCGCAACTCCAAGGGGTCCAGGCACTATCAGCTATCGGCGCCCGACAGCAATGTCGGATCAGATAATATGAAACTGTTCTAGTCCCGAGTTTTTTGGACCAGAGTTTTTACTGTATAAGACGTCCGAGTTCCACTTAAATTCAATTTGATCTAAGTATAACCCTAGAATTGAATCCTTATTTAATTCACTATTTTCAGAGATCGCCCTGTGGTCGAAATTCGACCTTAATGTTTAAAATATAAAGTATATTGAGGAGCTATAAAAAATCTATTCTCAATTAAATCACAGACTCCTCCTGTCAACTAAATAACTGGGAGAAATTTAATGCTTTTACACCTACGCGTCTTTTGTAAAAAGGGGTGCAAAGTTTTACGCTTGCGTATTAATATATAGATAATAGATTTTATACGATCCGTTTTACTTATCTAAATATTTCATGTTTTTTATAAAAAAGTAACATAAAAGAGGATACTATTTATGTTCAACACTTTTAAGGTGAGGGTCTTAACTTGAATTAAAGACTAGAGATACTTGATCTCTAGTCTTTAATTCAAGTTTAGACTGAAAACAGCTCTTCCTCCTAGATAAGTGGCTTGCCGTTTACGATAATCGCTTCGCTAGTTTTGTATGGGATTGACATATTCGACTAGATCACGTGACTTTTCGTTCGCCTATGTCGTAAACGACACTCGCTTGATACTTGTCTAGGGGGGCTGGGTAAAATTATAGCTTATAAAATCATACGTTATTGTAGAGTAGTTATTGTTTTTGCAACAAAACATCCGTTCAGAATTTATTATTGTGAAGATAATTACAGAAGAACACGATATGTACATTACTCTATATCACGGTACATTTAATATTATAAATGTAAAAGTGCGTCTGTCTGTCTGTTTCCTCTTCACGCCCAAACCGCTTAACCAGTTTTGCTGAAATTTATAGATATAGGAGGAGATACTTTGTGTCCCGGGGACATAGGATACTTTTTATCCTGGAAAAAATGTACGGTTCCCACGTGATTACGGATTTGGCACAACCGAGTTGTGGTGATTATCTACTGTATAACTGTGATGCTGGACTTATGTTGGTTATTGATTAACGTGATGTGACGGGCGCCAAAACACACCGACTTACAACGGTCATGGTCGTTGGCTGGTTAATCTTTTTTTATGATATTTAGGTGGCAAGCGAGCAGACGGGTTACCTGATGGAAAGCAACTGCCATCACCCATGGACACTCGTAACATCCGAAGAGCTCGTTGCCGATCTCTATGAGGGAATAGGAATAGGGATATGGAAGTAGGGCCACCGGTAAACTCACTCACTAAACGAAACACAGCACAACGCCGTTTCTCGCCAGTTTTCTGTGAGGCCGTGGTATCAATCCGGTCGAGCCGGCCCATTCGTGCCGAATCACGACTCTCCCACCGCAATGAGCATCCGTATTATGTACTTGAGATCGGAAAATATCTCATTGATACACGTCTTAACTGGGGTTCGAACCTGCTTCCTCTCGAGTGCGAACCAAATGTCTTACCCACTGTATGTTTGCGTACGGGCGCTCTGTACGTTCGTTACTTTTGCACGCTTAAACGGGTGGGCCGATTTAGATAAAGTTTGACACGAAGCTAGCTGGTATCATGATATTAGCACATAGGCTTTTTACGCGAGTAGCACTGCGGGGTACAGCTAGTTTATTATATACGTACAGTAATGTAACAGCGGCCTGTTGACGTGGAGTGGCCCGGGCTGCGGCTGAGGACCAATTACTGGCCTCGATTGCCCTCAATGTGCCACTGAGGCCTTTAAATTAGCATGTGGCCTGTGTTTGGCCTCACAACTCTACATATTAACGCGCTATGACACACATTATATATTCAAGTATACGTGTTAGTGTCGTTATGAATTTACTATTTAAATGTTATTTAAGGGACATGCCTCCATGCCTCAGGATTATCTGCACGCTTGACCTCATAATATATTAGCATAAGGCTTTTAATGATTTTATTTTAAGGCGAGAATTTCCAGTGCGCTTTTCCTGATAGCTTGGCGGGCGCACAGCGAATGAGTAAAATAAACATTTGGGATAATGTTTTGGATAATTTAAAAGATAGTCAGTTTTTATATACTTTGGTGGGTTCAGTGTGATTTTGAATGAGCAATATATACGTACTATACTACTATATAACTATAATATAACATTTGTATATACTTTAAAACCAAAACATAACGAAAAAAAGGGGGTTAAAGATTTATTTGGGGGTGCTTTGTTATTTTTTTTAAATCGTGTCAACTATCACCTGTCGCGTGATCGATAGGTGGATTCGCTGACTGTAATCCTCGAAACTGCTATATATTTTATAATCAGTAAGAACTGTTTTTTGTTTGGGTAATATCAAAATTGTTAATGGCGTTTATCTGTCGCCAAGGCCTAAAATAGCCAGTCTAAACGTCAGCCTGTGAATCTTGCCCATAAACTTGTTATTGACATACTAGGTGTTGTCCGTAACTCGTTTATTGCGAGGAAAACGTACATTTATTTTGTCGAGATAAAAAATATTCTATGTCCTTTTCAAGAACTCAGAGTATCTCCATTCTAAATTTTATCAAAATCAATCCAGTAGTTTAGACGTGAAAGCGTATCATACATATTATATTTTTTGCTGTCTTCTTAATGCGAATAGAATTATACATATATCAACTAATAAGCTGATATATGTATTATCGAGTCGAAGTTATATAATAAACTCATTCAATATTCAAGATCGAAAAACCCTTCGCTAAGGGCTCAGACGTAATCCAATTTGTGGCTGACGTGCCCGCTGGCCGGTCATTGTATAATGACTTAATTGTGAATAAATGAAAATGATGCTTGCTGTTTACATAACTATACTAGACAACTATGTCAGATTACTCGGTTTTTCGAAAACTTGCTATGTATTTGTAACATTACATATTTCTCGCTTGGAAGTGACTCGCTCGTGAGACAATGTACGATCACTCTATACATATAATATATCTATACAGTAAAACAGTAAAATTGGAGTGTCTGTACATTTCATATTTTTACAAAATAATCAATGTGGGGGTACTAACGAACAGTAATAGAACACATATCGACAAAAAAAGTTGTCTGTTTGTCTGTTTGTACTCGCTAATCTCGGGAATTACTGGACGGATTTAAACAAATCTTTGTTTAATAGCTATTAGGCATGGGCAACATGTAGGACACTTTGAATCCCGGAAAAACGTACGGTTCCCGCGTGATACAAATTTTTGCGCAACGAAGGTGCAGGCACCAAGTAGTACTAAAGGCGTTCAGAAGCTGTTCCC
Source organism: Cyclargus thomasi (assembly GCA_026546445.1). Taxonomy (NCBI): domain Eukaryota; kingdom Metazoa; phylum Arthropoda; class Insecta; order Lepidoptera; family Lycaenidae; genus Cyclargus; species Cyclargus thomasi. The sequence continues at coordinate 13,434 of JAOTAV010021987.1, forward strand.
TTGTATATTTTGACGATAAACTTCCCATAGAGTTTGCTTGTTCCTTAGAACAAGTAAACTCTATGGGAAGTTTATCGTCTATTTTTCTCTTAAGAAAATAGACGAAATTGCAGACCGTGGGAAAATTTTCCGTCCTTATCTACTTATTGCCGATTGTTTTAAGTTTATGCATTAAGAATGTATGTTTAATAAGAATTGTATTTAAGTGCCGTTGTGAGGTCCAAACCGACAGGGGGCCACGGAAGACCAGGCGCCACGGTTTGCCGCGGTCAAAGCCTGAGTGGCTTACCTTTTAAACTACGGTGTGGGCATTATATAGCCATAACAATGTCTAATTAATTTTGTTTTTGTAGTAAAAGTTGTATGTTCTGCGTCATGTTGTTTTGTTACTTGTTACTTTGTCTTGTAATTTTCAGGCTGTGTTTTGTTCTTTGTACCTATGTTTAATAAAGATAAATTAATTTATTTATTTAAAACGTCCACTTTGAAAATGTTATGGTACTTTTCTCTTGCACTAGAAGTTTGTGATTCAGTCATCGTCCTCTGGTCTAAAATTTATTAAGTCTGTTTAATAATATCCGTGATGCGGACATAAAATGTGTCCGGACCGATATTAATTGTCGTTATGTTCTAGAACGTTCTTGACGCCATCTTGCGAGAGTCGTGGCTGGTGACGTGAGAGCGCGGGAAATTGGAGATGTTTATTTCCGCGGGTTTCCGGGAAAACGACAGTATTTTTCACAATATCCGATTGTGTTCGGATTGGATGATAGGCGTTTATGTATGTAACCGCAGTCTTAGCATGGCGACCGAGAAAGCGTGTCTCTCTAAGGCAGGATAGACAAATCGACGTGCACAAAGGAAATCTGTCAGTTTATCCCAAACAATCTGTGAGGTTGGCTATAGTCTTTCGTATTTCTCGGTCGCCATGCTAAGACCTGTCGGTAAGTTTATGATTCTTTATATGGCTGATGAGGCTCTATCTAAATGTAACAAAATGCTTCGGAGCGGCTTCTTAAACTGGGGACTTATTAGGGTCATTTTTCTAACCCCGCCTGTTGCTGTTCACAGACTCTTAGGTGTCGAGCTCTTAGCTAGTTTGACTCATGCATATCGCAGCGCATCTCTTAGCTGCAATGTGAATTGGCCCTTATCACGATAAAGTTAAATGTAAACTAAAGTTAACATTCCGATCCTCGCTGCTAGCTGCCGTGACAAATAAAAAATCAAATAAAATGCCACTTTATGACATAAGCAATAGGTTTCTTTTTCTAATGACGTTGGTCTAGCTGCCCACGACGCCGTTGCATTGCATTAGATCAATTAGATTAAAATTAGGTTAGATCAAAATGAAACCTATAGCTTACATGTTGCATCATAAAGAAGAGTTTTATTTAAGTGTTAATTGTGAGTCGCGTCTGCATGTCGCGTTGATCGAAATTGTATCTTAACATTATAATATTTAAAACGGCTGGGTCTCTCTGCAGATCACCGCTAAAAACTGTTTGTTTTTTAACGTTTAAAAAAATTTCACATTAATATTGTTATTATAATTATTGTGATCTTATAGATATAGACTATACATTGATTTCTTTACTTTTTGACAAACCTTTACTTTTATAACTTAACTAGCTGTTGCCCGCGACTACGTCCGCGTGAAACTTCATAAACTGTCCCGTTTTTACGAATTTTTTTGGTGACTTCTCGGATCCTATTGTTTGTGGCGTGATGTTTTAATACAGCCTATAGCCTTCCTCGATAAATGAACAAAACAACACAAAAACAATTTTGTAATTTCGGCAAGTAGTTGCTGAGATTAGCGCGTTCAAACTCTTCAACTTTATATGATTAGTATGGATAGAGGTATAAGCTCAAGATTCTACTCTCACGACACATTCAAGTCTTCGGACTCGACCGAATGATGTCGTCTTATTCTAACATCATTTACCGTTTGTTAGTATAGAGCGGTAATATTCGAGTCCGTCCGACCAGTAGTTCTTGAGTTTAGCGCGCTCAAAAAAACTCTTCAGCTTTATCACTATGGAGTGGATATTCTTGACTGTACGTTGATTTAAAAAAAAAAAACAACAGCCTATTCTGACATCGATTTACTCGACAAAAGAATTCGTCAATATCGCTCTACTATCGTAAGCGGGTCGCGACCGAACCAGTTAATATCAGATATTACAATCCCCCCAACAAATTGGCTTCCATTCAAGAGTTAATCCAAATCTCGTCAACCGTCAAACATTGATCCATCGACTTTTCTTTTATATTTTAACGAATATTCTTCGCAGCGTCTTTTGTTCTATAATCGAGCGATTTGAGCCCAAATATGCTAAGTTGTTTAGTTTGTGGCGGTACCCACATTAAGCGTAATAATCCTGCATCGCGCTATCGAAGTTCTCGAAACACGGCGGTATATATACGACAGCTGAAATGTATCACGGGGGCTTCGGCCTGACCGAGTGTAACACCTCTCCCGGTCGGAAGATCTTCCTTTAGGGCCTCCACGACCATTCCCATAAGTTGTTTTGGTAAAGTTGCTCCGACGAAGACTACGTTTCCCTACTTCGTTTACGGAAGAGTTGGAAGTAGGGATGTAGCAGCTAGAAGGTTTATGCTTAAATTTAAATATTATGTACAGCAAAGTACTTAGAATATTATTGATACCGATCGATTTTGTGATAACATCCTACCATCTGTTAAATGAGTCGGGTTTTCCTTCCTGACGCTAGAACTTCAGAACGCACGAACCGATTTACACGTTTTTGCATTCGTTGGAATGGCGTCGAGCTCCGTGAGGCTTATTACAAAGATAATTTAGGAAAAATTTCAAGAGAAAAGTAGGAAAACAGAGGGAAACTCTTTTTTACACAGCGCCATTTCCGACGCATAGCATGCGTTACAACGGCGTCAGTACGTAGTTTTTACGAGATTTCCGAATACCACTCGAGCGAAGCCGCTGGCAAAAGCTAGTAATATTATAAAGTTCACTTTAAAATAAATTGCATCAATAACAATTTTCCATTATAGTATTTTCTCATTTTCCCGTCTGCGATAAAAGCTATCGATCGATATTTTCGCGTCGTTTCGAGTCGCCAAATTAATCGCAGTTCGTCGACCGCAGATTCGCCGATAGGTCGAGTATAATTAATCCGGTGGACTATGTACGTTCGGTCACTCGCGCGCGATCCACTTCCTAACCCTTATTGCCCTGGTAATAAGGTGGAAATGAAGAGCTTTGGATGTGTAATTTACTGTACCGACGTCTAAGTCAAACGGCACTCATTTTACCCTGATTATAATTTTAAATTTTGCCCATTATGACTGACGACATCTTGATGATGCAGTGCCGTCTGAAGACCCTTATGCGCTGTCGGAAATAAATTCATCATCATCGATTTATACTTGTTTTTCAATATTTTTATTTTTCTGGATTAGATTCGTGAAGTCCCATCATTGGTGACAACTTATGACTAGATGACACCCACAACTCCGTTACCCCAAAATTAGCTTGTCGCGCGGGATTCTAACATTTTTCCTTCGTTTTTTCCCGAGGTACTCAAGTATCTCCACACCAAAATTCAGCGGCTAAGGCGTGAAGGTAACAGACAGATTTGCTTTAGTGAACACTAGTTAGGATATGAGTTTTGTATGTCGTTTCGACAGAAGTTCTTGATTAGTTGATTGATTTTGAGAAGATAAGTTTAACACGGAATTCGCTTATTATATCTAGGAAGTAACCATTGACTCTATACACAACGTTTCAGTCTTTAAGCATTTTGAGCTCCCCTAAAAATTTACCTAAAAAACTTTTGATAAGTTGTAAACTGCTCTGCTCTGCTCCAGAGGCACCTTTGAAAGAGTCTTTATAGGAGCCACTAACGTGTTAGTTTATAGAATGAAATATTGACCAACATTATAATTGAGGATATTATGATATACACAGTGACTCCACGCGCCACGCCCAAAATAACTTAAGTTCAATGCCTTTGTTTGTGTCTCGAAATAGCCAAAAATACGACGCTCCTTAGGTTTTTATTATCATTCTGGACGCTGGAAAAGTTTATTGTATTTCTCATAAAAATTACAAAAGTGTCCCAAAAAAATTAGCACAAAACTGAAACAAGACAGTTATTTTTTTCAATGACAAGTTGTATTTTCTAGCTTCAAATGAAACCTTGCAACCTTGTAGTATTTTCGAGTGCATCTTTAGAGTTTTTTTTTAAACAACACCGTTGTTTAACGTGACGAATATTTCGGTGTAGTTTGCGTAAACCCACGGGGACAAGGTCCCGTCCTGTGCGTCATTTTGGTGAGCGAAGCGAGTGACATGACAGACATCTCATTAAAGGCGTTAATGCCACTTATTTTACTGTGCCTATTTATAATGTGCTAAAAAGTTAAACAAAGCAATATTGAAACATGAATTTTTAAACTTGGAACTAGAAAAGTTGAAGCTTATTAATGAAACTATAAAAAGTTTCTAAGCCAAACTGTTTCTTTTGTTCTATCTCGGAGTTTGATCGCTCGTTTTACCCCGACTCGGAGACGCCAGCGACTTTTAATCTGAATAAATTATTCTCCAGTAATATTTAATGGTGAGCAAATTCGGCTATTGACATTCAAACTGGACGAGTTAACTCGTCGGTCAGGTATACTGACCCGAGTTAGTTCGGCATATTTGGCATTTGCGTTTTTCGGCTAATGTTTTGCAAAAAAAATACCGGTTCAGAAGGATGCGTACTCGATAATTAATAAAAAATAGTTTTGATATGATTTTGGAACTCCAGGGAAGTGATTTGATATTAGTAGGAAAGTGTTACGAAGTTCACATGGTAAATTTCAATGTTTATAAAGCATACGAAGCCCCTCTTCGTGTGGAAAACGACGCGTGTTTCGCCCCAACACCGGAGCATCCTCAGGATGTGGACCCTACGAACAATGCCCGTTAAAGTGACGACCGAAGCAATAAGACAGAATAAGATGTGTAATTTAGACTTAAATCAATTCCGCCAGGAAATCATACTTCATCATTTTAATAGGGGAGGAATAATACTGAAATTGCAATACGCGCCAGCAGCGTAAAGTTTATAGTCTTATTAGGGACGGTGACAAATTGATGGGGTTCTGAAAAAGCATCGCGTTAACTGCAGGTACAATAAATGTACAAAAATTTCCTCCCTTTGGAGCATTTTATATGCCACCAAGTATAGTAGATACGACAAGATTAGTAGGTTTCTTTATGATATTTAGGAGGCAAGCGAGAGAGACTGGTTACCTGATTAAAAGTAACTGCCGTCGCCCATTGCCACTAGGGTTTCAAAGAGTCGCAAGAGAGGTGCTGGCCTTCATGAGGGATTAGGGAAGTTGGGCCAACGGTAAACCCACTCACTGAACGAAACACAGCACAACGCCGTTTCACGTCAGTTTACGTTCATCTCTACGAGTTGTTTCCACACCTACATCACTCCCCCGAAATGCACTTAGTTTGTAACTAGCTATTACAAAATGTTTTCCCGCGACTGGTGTACCAGTGCTCTATATTCTCCTGCACGTACTGACCGGAGTTCATTAACACGTATTACGTTACATTTCGCAACGGCACGGGAAGCGAGAAGGTGGAATTAACCAAACTATAATTACCAGCTCGGCCCACTAAGTTGGCCCATATGTTTTAAATAGTGCGCGCGCGCACGCTATCGGCAGTTTGGCACCCGTCGAACGGGGAACTGGGAAGTGACATAGTTGTTTCAAGGCTGAACGAAATCGAAACTAGCTCGCGAATCGATCTTTTATACCGCCCGTTCGAAGCGGAAATTGTCAGGAGGCAACTGCATTTGCGGAAAGTCATATAAAAGCGGAAGTTGTAACTTTTAATGTAAATATTATGTTGTATGTTGTAACATGAAGCTCTCTCGTCAGGGCAGCGTGTATGAAGTCGCTCTCCGCTTGCTTGCTGCATATTATTCCATGCTATTCTCGATGGCTGAAGGTCCGTCTGCAGGATTGTTCGCTATTCCCGTTCAACACTAATTAAAAGGAAACAGCTCGGTTTCTATTGCCAAAAAATCAAGCAGAGACCACGAAATCTTTTTTTTTGACATTTTAGGAGGCAAGCGAGCAGGCGAGTTACTCGATGGAAAGCAACTGGCGTCGTTTATGGACACTCGCGATATGTGTGACGGAATAGGAAATGGGAATAGGGATAAGGGATTAGGGAAGTCGGGCCACGGAAATCTCTGGAAACCGAGTCGGACCGAAGCTTTTGAAGCCTAGTGGCATTAGGGACATCTCCTGCACATCATCAGATCAGCAAAAGATAATCTCGATCATTATAATGATGATGGTGTGTCGTAAATGATACGTGCGTTGTCCGGCGGGCGCTTGGAGCGTCGCCAGAAGGGTCTCTGAACTGTGGTCTTCGAGGGTATACGGAGCGGAGCTTCTTTTTTATGTTTTCATATGATACCTTTAATGATAATGAATGTAATAATCTATCTAGATTTATTCTGATCTGTCTTTTAGCGGCACTCATCTTTAGATGGCATTAATCTTTCCGTAATTCTGGTGTTGGTATCCTATTGTAATATTTTTTGCCATTAAGAAGCGTCCGTGGCCTAATGGTTAAGACCTTTGGTTCGCACTCGAGAGGGTGCAGGTTCGAAAATGTCTCATCGGTACATGATACGAATGCTCATTGCCATGGGAGAGCCATGCCTCGGCACGAATGGGACGGCTCGACCGGAGTGATACCACGGCCTCATAGAAAACTAGCGTGAAACGGCGTTGTGCTGTGTTTCGTTCAGTGAGTCAGTTTACCGGTGGCCCAACTTCCCTAATCCCTTATCCCTGTTTCCATTCCCTATTCCCTCTTAAAAGCCGGCTACGCACTTGCGACTCTTCGGATATCGCGCCTGTCCATGGGCGACGCCAGTTGCTTTCCATCAGGTAACTCGTCTGCTCGCTTGCCCCCTAATTATCATAAAAAAATGCCTCGTCACAAAAAGACCCTTCATAAATATTCATCCCATTCTTAGCTGACAATTGTCTAGTATCATGTTGCGGTCGATAGTTTCCTGCTGGCGCGGGCGCTCAATCCTCAAACTTATCATTTAATTTTTCCCAGAGACAAGCTTTTGTCGCGGCTTCTGTTGCGTGGAATATTTATTTGAGCCTAGTTTTCCAAGACCAAAAGTAGCATATATTACTCTCCATCATTTCAACTCCGTTGTCAAAAGTCTGCCAGAAATCAAGCCGATTGGTTGCTTCGTTAGGGCGTGAAGGAAGGACAACACACTTTCGCATTCATTAGTCTGGATTCCTATAAACAAGTGGTAAAGAAGACGTGTTGGCTAGGGGCTCGTTTTGATTTAGAGATTTAAGCATCGACGCATCGATGCTACCTGACTAATGTTATAATAATAATAATAATAAAAACACTTTATTGTACACCAAAGATACACATATGTAAGAGACAAAGACAATTATTACAACTAGGTTGCGATGTACGAAACAAAAGGCGAACTTATTGCTACTAAGCAATTTCTTCCAGTCAACCTTTTGCGGAAGAGATTAACTAAGGAGAAAAAGACAAAATGCTTAGGCTTATACCAACTAAAAAACTAAAAATTAGCACTCAATAATTGTATGTATGTACGTCGGGTGTTGCCATGGTAACGGTAAAGCCTCCTCTGAATAAACAGACGGAATAACGGAGTCTTTCTATTCAGATTCAACGCGTGATTTACCGCCGGGGAAATTAATTTTTCTTGATTTATTCCTTAGTCGATATTTAATTGGTGGTCTTACGATGAATGGATGGGTGGGATTTCGGGGGGTCTTTCGACTCATTTGTTTCGGCGGATCGGCATTTGTTTTTTGCCATAGATTTTTCTTAAATTACTAGAAATACATTTCGTTTTTCGCAAGTAACTCTGAGATGGCAGTGAGGATTGATGAAGTACGCTTCGATTATAGTCATGATGGAAATGGAAAAGTTATGTATAAATATCGACTGAATGCGAGTCGCATTCGCTCACGGGGGGTTCCGTAAAGCTATGTAACAAAAAATGAGAATTTTTTTTTCTGAAAGTAAAACTAGGCTATAACCAACATCGTCGTGTCGGCGGTGGTCCGATCCGGTCGTCCGATGTAGACGCAGCGACACGTCTCGTCATTACGTGTGCATTAACAACTACATAAGACATATATATAATATGACACTTATCGGGCAAAACGCTTGCGCGCGATGTAATAACGAAAAAAATATGTTTTTCGTATAAAAGCTCCCTTAACTTATTTTCAATTTAGTATTTGTTATGGCGGCAATAGAAATACATAATCGTTGATTTTTTTCCATTTTATAATATCTAAAAACTTGGAATTTTCACAGATTATGTATTTCTGTTGCCGCGATCACAAATACTATTTTTTTTTGCTTTTTTACCATTCTCGAGATTCAGCCTAAAGAAAGTCAGACAGACAGACATCTAAGTCTTAGTTATAACATAGACCAATTAGGAAAATTCCTCTATGGTAATAGGTTCCCGTTTTTACCCTTAGGGTACGGAACCCTAGAAAAGCAAGAGCCAGAGTGTGAGACACAATTGTTATTAATCGTTATCAATGGATCTTTTATACAAAGCCTCGCGTTAAGCCAATTATCATCTCATCTGTATTCAAAACAGAATAAATATTGTTTTAACGCCAGAGAGCAATAAAATGATTGTACGAAATCCACAAATAATTCGTCTGGTACAACAACAAGCTAGCCGGTGAACGAACCGACAACCTCCACGACTCGATCCTCTCCGGGGCTTCGCCGCTATCGTCTGAAGGACTTTTTTTAACGAACGAGCAAGCAGATTATCTGATTGTAAGCGATTGCGGTCGCGAATTTTCAGATCTATCTGAACGAATAGTTCTGACGTATGTTTTCCGGATATGAATTCAGAACGCCATTGTGTGTAGCCGGCGTTAAAGTTTTTGAGATAAATAAACATTCATATCAGGAGTAGGGGTCTTTGTCAAACAATGCTATAAGTAAGTGAATACTATATATTTTTTTCGTTTAAGGAATTTCATATACCTACTTTTGGAAGCGTTGTGACAAATTGTTAGTGTCGTGTAACTTTTTAGTATTTTTTACACTAAAGATAATGAGCTGCAAATTTTCAAAAAAAAAAACAACAATGATCTGGACGCCCTTATTTTTTTTTTTTATTTAAAAATAAGGTACATCTATAGGCTTTTCGCCCATATCCTTTGTTTGTAATCATTATATTAG
>JAOTAV010021998.1:0-22724 GCA_026546445.1 Cyclargus thomasi
TTGTTTATTATGGTAAAGGGTCCTAACTTTTAATGTCATCTTGATAAACCTCAGTGGTTTTTTGATGATGTATCATGGGTATATTATATGTATTTCTCATTTTACATGTTGAATAAATAAAAAAAATATATAAAAAATCATATATAATGGTAGAAGTAGTCTATGTTCGATGGTCAACCCTCGTTGGTAACTAGGAGCGTCTTAGCTCGTAGCGCCCGTGTGCAGGGCAGTTTGCACCCCCTAGGCACTTCTAGGCGTCTCTTAGTCACCCCAGTCTAGGGAGCAACGGTGGCACCTTTATATTTCACACTCTGCACTCATATAGGTTAAACTCATTCCGCCTGTGTCGTCCTGCACACTTAAGCCTTCTTGCGTCAATCGGGGTTATTGCTAATCGTTAATCGTTTTTCATTAGGATTATAATTGGACGCTGTTAAGCTTTTGTGTGTTATCCAAAAAATGCATTTATAACTCAAAAACTGAGCAGATAAAGGTAGCGTCCAATTGAATGCGCTTTATATACAATCTATATTAAGATTTAAAAGCTACTAACTTTTAAGACTCATTAATACATTAATGGATTGATTGAGTTGATTGAGAAGATTCAAGGATCTTATGAACATGTACACCGAATCAAAACGCCGAATTCGTTGAAAATGCTTATGATATAATATCATACTATATTTATTGTGTAATACTGTTAGGTATCTCAGAATTTAGCTTGACATTTTATAAATAATGTAATAATAAGTGAAAGTCAAACACAATTTTTCACACTTTGTAATATTGACCCGATGTCAAAAGTTTAGACTCTACTCATATATTTTGCCGTCAATTTTAGTTTACGTTATTGCAATTGTGTAACATGTCTATATATAGGAATTACCTGTCACGCTGTTAATCCACGATGGACTCCAAAAATTACTGAATATATTTTGAATAAAGCTGCAGCTTCGTGGGCAATCTGATCTAACTTGAAATATATGATGCTAGGTTATAGTTTCGTTTGTCCGATAGACGAGTGGCAAGCGATTTTCGTAAACGATAAATAAAAATAAGTCGGGTTTTCCTTCCTGACGCTATAACTTCTGAATGCACGAACCGATTTCAACGGTTTTGCATTCGTTGGAAAGGTCTCGGGTTCCCTGAGGTTTGTAGCAAAAAAAACATGAACATTTTTAGAAAAAAGCGAGAAAATCTTAATTCTCATCTTTGTTACCACGCAAACGGAGTCGTGGGCAACAGCTAGTCATTATATAAAATCCTTTGTCCTGAACTATATGTATTTAGGAATCATCGTATAGCCTAAACCACTAATCATAGAAACATGAAATTTGTGGGGAGTGTTCTCCATATGACAAAGGTGACTAATTAAGGAGAAATAGAGATTTTTCGAAATTCGTCTCCTAAGAGGATAAATAACGTAACGTAACGTATGGAAGAACGCTTCGGTTTCATCCAAAATTTGCAAAAATATTCTTTGATACGGTTCATTGAGGATTAAATTCATAGTTATTAGAATATTTATACTAATATAATTAATCCTAAAGCGTGTCATGTAAAAAAAAAGTACGGTTCCGGCGCGATAAACGAGCTTTGCGCAACGGAGTTGCGGGCACCATCTAGTATACAAATAAATAAATATTAGTAGCTAGGTATATTTATTAATTAACAAGCACAATTTTCCATTATTTTGTTATCCAATACAAGTAGGTAATCCAATATCGACAAACATAAAAAAATAAAATAAAGTAAGGACTCTAAATTGATGAAGAAGAAATATTCATTAAAAAATACTTTAACGGTCGCGCTCAAAGTAATTCAAATACAACAGCTTTACTTTCATCCTACATCTTTACATGTTCTAAGTCTGGGCTTCGAATGTTATCCTCAGGTGGATATCCAGATGCTGGACGTGGACAAGCTGAACTTCGAGCACCACTGCGGCGGCGCCGTCCTCGCCGAGCGACTCGTGCTCTCCGCCGCGCACTGCTTCGACCGGGTAATACTACAAACTTACAACTCACTCGTCATTTCAATAACCATTATATACATGTGTCGATGAACATTTTAAAGGTTTAACCAAAAAGGACGTTGAAGGGCAAACAAGCAAACGGTTCCATCTCATCACAGCAAATGCAAACATTTGTAACGTTAAAAGACAGCCTCTGTATGGGCCCTGTTTCAATATTTTCCATGACACCAAATCACATTTATATCGACGGCAGAACGTAACGTAACCCAAAAAGACACTCCAGAGCTAAAAAAACTATTTCAAACGTTTATAACACATTAATTAATAAAGATAGAAAATTGAAATTTTGAACATGCTTATCATATAATCTTATATGAGATATATTCAAAATTTCAACTTTTTTCTTAATTAATTAAAGTGTAATTTTGGCTCTTGTGTAAAGTTAAACTTTTTGTGATACGCCACTTCCGCTTTGTCTCGATGTATACTTCTAGAGCGTCCATCTCATTACTGGTATCTACATTTCAGCAACCCCTGGATCTGGAGCACATCAGGCTGCTGGTAGGTCAACACCGTCTCAACCTGCAGGACAAACACGAGCATCGCTTCCTCGTTGACAAGGTCGTGCCTCACCCTGATTTCAGGAAAGGTTAGCAGTAACTTTATTACAGGCTACGGCCCTGAGATTTGTCAGTAATAATTACATAACAAGAACTTCACAGTAGAGCTGCTTATTGTGTAGAAATAAGGTTAACAAATAAGGAAGCCGTACATTCTTTCTGGATAGAAAGTACGTATATCCTTTTCCTGCCCACCTTCAAATGATGAATGACAAGCTATTATCTATATTTATATTTGTCGCGCTCCCGGGTCACGATGGATAACTTTACATGTCCATAATCGCCTAGACTATGAACTTGTAAGGGTATACCGAGATATATCAAGTTTTATGATTGATCGATGATCTCAGCGCCCTGAAGCATGACAGATAAATGTATGGAAGTGACAGAAGCGTTCGTTACGCTTTATGTCATTTCTATACATTTTGTTTGGCGATTCTACAAAAAAGCGAAAACGTTAAGAGCTTGGCTAACCCACTAGTTGTTGGATTAATGAGGATCTGTCTATCATGGCCCAGTAAATGCCAAGCTATAAAAGTTGTGTGCCATTCCAGAGGGCCCACACAGCCACGACATCGCACTGGTGCTGGTGGCGCGGTCGAGCGGCGGCGTGCGGTTTGATAGTCACGTGAGACCCATCTGCCTGCCTGCCACCGACGCGCCTGACGCCCCTGGCGCCTGGTGCGCTGTCAGCGGCTGGGGATATCAGTCAGGTAACCAGTGAAGGACTTACAATCAGGGAAGTTAAAACAGAGCCAGATTGCGGATCTTAGTAAATTAGTCGCGTTATGTCAAACCCAGCAGACAGATCACGACCTACATGGAATTGACATCAGTCTGTCAAGTGGGTTTTTTTCAATTTCCCACATGGTACATTTATTATGTTGATTATTTTATTTTACTTCTGCGGCCCCGTGTTTAATCAAGGATGTTGAAACAGAGCCAGATTTTGGATAATAATGAAGTTGGTCGAGTTATGTCAACTTTCCCCCATGGTACCTACGAAATTCTCTGCATTCCTAGTCCCTAGGAGGCTAGAAATCTGCCCCTTATGACGCTGCAGCCCATGGCTTACAACGGCTATTTATAAATCCAACCTTTCAGGTTACTTCCTCAAAGTTGTCGTACAAAAATCTTATTTTATAGAAGCAGAGACTCATCAAGTGTTTGTTTTTGTTATTACAGTTTATTTTTGCAGCATAAAAAGCATAACTGCATTAAAGTCTACGGACGTAGCTCCATTGCATCGTGAGATTTCGAGGCAAAACGATTTAAGCTTTAGGTCTTTGGAATAGAAATTAATTAGTGCGAAATATTATGTTTCAGAGGGTACGGAAAATTTTGCACCGGTTTTGCGCGCGGCCGCGGTGCCTATCTTGGAGCTGAGCACGTGCCGCAAGAGCCAAGTGCTTGGCGGACGACAGCAGCCCATACTAGACTCCATGCTTTGTGCTGGTAAGTAAGATATAACTTTATGTTTTTTATTATAATTTTTAATGTATAGCAGTTAAACAAAAAAATGTTAGTCTCGCTTAAACGCAAAAATTATTATAATTGGGCTAAATTTATTATATTGAAATAATTGTGGAAATTCAGGAAGGGTTTATGTTATAAGGGAGTGGAAAAAGTTCAATGGGTCATTTGATGACCCATTCAACTTTTTCCACTCCTTTTATATTCTAAACTAGAAGTTTAGAATATAAAAGATTTTTCCACATGAAAACCGCTAATGTACTAATGTACTATTGAAATGTAACAGACAATAAATGCTATGTTTTTGTCGGTTGTTTGACAATCTGGCGTCTGATTAGCACAGACCTATTATAATGTAAGACATAAGTGAAAGAAGCAGGTAAATAACATTTAAAAAACTGCCAGATTTTTGCGTAAAAAGATGCTATATAACCGGAAATGAAAATTTGAAATTAGAATTATGTAGTTTGATAGCTAGATAATGAAATCGCAAATTTAAAAAATCAAAATATTATGTGAAAAAATAACATTTAGTCGAATGTTGTAAAATGTTAATCCACTTCTTCCACTTATGTCTTCAATTGCAGAATGTGTCGTCAGGTTATTTTTATTAATAACATGTGTTATCTGTGACGTTGACACGTACCCGTACGTAGATTCCGACCTAAGCAATTTAGGCGCGACCGCGTTCTGTCAAGCCCAGGCGACATATCACAGCCTTACATGGAATTGACATATTCCGATCAAATGACGTAGATCCGTTATCTGGCTAGGCATACATTTCCTCCATAGTACTTAGTAGTCAACATAATTTTTTTACCCTTCTTCTTCATATTTAACTGTTTATGCGCGTATTGCTATTTTATTTTACGGGCTAACAAGGGTGACAACAATAATAATATTATAATCAATATTATCATCAAGTAATTAATTATCAGTATTATGAACTAATAAGCTATAGATTTATTTTAAACGATGACTCAATAATCAAGTTTTTACTTGTTTCTATAAAACGTAGCATTTAAACATAACTTTTACATAACAATACAAGGATCTTAAGACTCAGGTTTGTCGCCCGCGTGTGTTCTTCAAGTGGTTAAGCTTATGAATTATGTTTTACGAGCATAACACAAAATGTGTTTACTTAGCGAGGAGTCTAGAATGTCAAGGATACTCAATTTATGAAAGGACCTAAAGAGGTGGAGTGTCTTTAATGGACAAGAAAATGTGCAGATACACGCCTTATGGTTAATTTTGCCATGCTTTCTCACGAATGGGCCGGCTCGACCGGAGATATACCACGGCCTCACAGAAAACTGGCGTGTAATGGCGTTGTGCTGTGTTTCGGCCAGTGAGTGAGTTTACCGGTGGCCCAACTTACCTAGTCCCCCTATCCCTATTTCCATTGCTTCGTTCGTTCGAACCTGCACCTTCTCGAGTGCGAACCAAAGGTCCCACTGGGCCACGGACGGTCTAACGTCGACGCTTGGGGAGGTTAGGCCTAGGGGGCACAGCTGGGTTTCGTTGCACTCCGGCGCTACTCTCTAAAGCCGCCCCGTGCATCTGAGGAAATTACATGTAATCATTAATAATTTATTTATGTCATATTTCTATCATATAGTAACTACACTCAATTGAAATGGGAAACTTCCCAGTCAAAGTACGGCTCCCGCACGAATCATAACAATTATACTTAAAATGTCAATCATAGTATCTGTCCTGTGCAGGCGTGCTGTCGGGCGGCGTGGACGCGTGTCGCGGTGACAGCGGGGGCCCGCTAGCGTGCGCGGGCGGTGCGGGGGGCGGCGGCTGGCAGTTGCGGGGGGTGGTGTCGTGGGGGGCGGGGTGCGCGCGCCCAGGCCGCCCCGGCGTGTACACGAGAGTCGCCGCCTACCTGCCCTGGCTGAGGCGTGCCGCCCAGGCGCTTGGACAGAAGCTGTAGATCAAACTACCATATGTTGTTTCTAACCTGAGCTTTTAGTCATATTGCTTTCGCAGGTTTCGCAAAACCTATGCAACTTATACACACAATAAATCCCATATATTTTGTACCCTATCGAAACTGGCCAAAGCGATATGACAAAGCTTTTTGGTGCTTTGCGCTGTACGTAAACCTGTACTGTCAACGTATCCTGCGTTACGTTCATATTTGGCGCTTGCCGAAAAGTTTTAACACGTGACTCGGGAGTCAGGATTGCGTTGATGCTAAGTATCAAGCTACGCTATAGAGGCTTGAACAGAAACTATAGCCACCAGGTCTACCTTTTGTGGTAAGTTTAAGTCATCAAAATTACCATCTAGCAGATTTCAGATTCACATAGAATTTTAGGGGATTTGTGTTGCAAAATTAAGCAACTGCACTGAATAGTTGTCATTCGAAAATCTTTTCCATTTTCCTAAAGTTAGCATTGTAATGATGATTCTTATTGATAGGTCTGGTTCAGTATTAAAATTAAAAACCTAAAAATAATACAGTCGACCCGACGATAATATAAAAATATATAAGTTACTTTGTGGACCCCAACACCTGGTGCGAAATTTATCTAATTTAGAATAGGCTCATTTGACTTACAATAATATTTTCGCCTCCTCGTGTACCATGGAAATGGAATCCGCAACAAACTGTTTTTTTTTACAAATTTCAGAATTATCAAATAATTATTATTAAAGTTTATTTTTTATAAAAAAATATTTAGTGCGGAACAAGACCTATCATGAATTATTTAAGTGTTCTTGTTTAAAGTTTTCCCTCTTAATTGGGTATTGTATAATTACCAGTATAATCAAATGTTACCGTATGCTTTGTTCTTATATGTTTCGTAAGACATTTTTATCACCGCTATTACAAAAATATTTTCTAAGAAACTCCCGTCTGTCGACGAAGTTTTTGCAGGTTTAAATTATACATAGACTTTTTACTGCCAACATTTATGTCTAATAGTTGTAAGTTAATGAGTTATAATAGATATTTAGTTAATTTATTATTTAAATGATAGTTTGTGGCTCCGAGCTTCATGACGAAGCCCGTTTTTTATCACTCGCTGTTCGAGTAAAAAAATCAATAATTTTAACGCCAAAGATTAATTACTGATGCTTAAATTAAAAATGTAAATTAGTTTTAGGTGGTATAATTTGAATAAAATAATAATTTATTGCCCATCATGGTTTTAATATCCTGATTTCTTTTCGTCTCAGCATTACATTGTTATTGTTTAAACTTCTACTCCGATCATTTGGTGCTCTAAATGTGTACCTAGAAAGATTTCCGAGACTTTTGGAAATTGGTAATTTTATAGATCTCGACGTGCTCTTTTCGAATTTTTACTTTGCCACCTCGTATCTCTGCCGTTCGCCGCTATATTGGAAAATGGCGGCCCAATACAGTTTTTCGAGAATAACTTCCAAATCATTTAACGAAAAAGTAATCTACAATGCACTGCTACAAAATTTAACGCATCTTCCTTTGCTTCCCTATTCTCGATGGATCAAGTTTTTGTATGGAGATAAAAGTTTGCAGCTCTCGACCACCTAAAACCATTGATTTCAAAAAAATAACCGAGAAACAAATTGTAAGAAATTTTCGCTACTCTAATTTCATTTTGTGTAAATGACAATGTAGGAAATAACCTAAAGTTTAATTTGCTTGTAGAAACATTCGAAAAAATCATCGTCAAAATCTATAAAAATTACCAAAAACTCCCGGAAAATTTTCTAAGTCCTAATATTTGGGTTATTTTTAGATGGGTGAAAGCATGATTTACATAATTTTAAATTTAACTCTCAATTTTCTAAAGTCTTCCATCTTCTAAAGGTTCAAGATATTTTATGAAAACATATATAATTAACAGAAAAATGTTTAGTCATGAATCATGATATTATTGTAAACAAAATTTACAGAAATAAGAAAATACACGAAAATGAATTAGTTCTCGGATTTAAGGCATAAATAGCACGGTGGGTTTTAGGTAAAAAAAAGACTAAAATATAAAAAATAAAGCAGCCCAGTGACCTCCGGAGGCCAAACATAAAACAGGCTGTGCGAACACGTGACACGACACGCACGTGCGCCGCGCCCGCTGCGTCGCGCCTGTACCGCCCCGCCCCGCCCCGCCCCGCAACCCCGAACCGGCCAGGATCTACAGATTGGAAGATAAGCAATAATTAGACATAATAAAACACATCAGCAATATTTACGTCCAACTGATGAGGGCGCCTCTACACTGACGACTTTGCAGCAGCACTGACCGCCAGTCTTGTTAGCTTGTAACAAAATGAACTTGTAATACTTTCGAGGTTTTTGTACAGACTTCACAGAGGAGCAGCGCTAAAAATAGAGCAATGCTGTTTTTTTTTTTGACTTTTGAAAAGGCAAATTTATAACGCTACAGTTTTTGTCCATGCAAATAAAAAGTATTATAGTCGCAGTCGCGCATCTGTAACATCCTTAATTGTAGTTCTGCGATATAATATAATAATATTTTAAAATGTCTGCATTCTTTTGTTCGTGTAGCATCAAATAAAGTGGTCTAGCCACGTGCAGATCTAAAGTATAAATTAAAATGCCGAAAATAGAATTATCATTTTCATTTCATTTTCCTGGTTTCTATAACTTATTTTAATAGTTCGATCATCATAGATTACATTGTAGAAAGTTTCCTCAGGATACCCTTAGGGACCATCCATAAAGTGCGTCGGACAAATTTCAGTATTTTCAAACCCCTCTCCGCCAAGCCTCTCCACCTACCTAGTGTGACGTCACAAATTTGCAAGTTTACATCCAAGAATTAAATTTTGATGTTTAATTTATAACAAATGATTTTTTGTATTTCCTTACTTATTGTATTTCTCATACAGTAACTGAATTATGTAGTGCTTATGCGTTTGTTTCACCACCTACTGTTAAAGTTTCTGTTAGGCTATCCACAACTTTTTTACATATTCTCTATAGAGAATCTATTAAAGATCTATTAAGGATCTTTCAGTTGTATCTGTCAAATAAATAGACTATCTGTAAGCAGTGAAACAGGCTCTAAATAAAATGTATAAAGTCTAAACCTAAATTAGAAAGATGCTACATACAACTCTCAAAACTCCCCACCTCTTGTCACACAATTTTGTCCCTCTCTTTACGTGTTTTTTGTGTGAATTAGGGGACAAGCGAGCAGACGGGCTACCTGATACACTAGAAACATCAGAAGCGTTGCAAGTGCGTTGCCGGCCTTTTGCTGGATCGAATAGGCTACCAGAATAGGCAAAGAGATTCAAATTCTTTATTAAACATACAATAATATACAACAGTATAATGCAGCGTACATCACGTCGTCTAACCCCATGCTAAGTTGAACTTGAGCGTTATGGCAATCAGATAACGGATGCACACCCAACAATTTTACCCTAATATATATTATTTACACATTCACACACACAAACACACTAAACTTTATCACGTATAATGTCTGTCGGCGACGTGATCCTCGCTTCATTCGGGAGCCTCCCCCGGAATTTTCGGTAAACTACGCCCTCGGGCCAGAACTCCTCCGCCTCGATGTGGACAAAACTGGTGTCGGCACTCTTATCAAAAAGGAACCAAAGTTCACTTTGTGTCGGGAGTGCAGACGCTCCACCCTCAAGGTGTAGGTGGTCTTCTCGCGGATGTAGTTTACGACGTTCCTACCGACCAGTGCAGGCGCGACACGTAGGGCGGCGTCGCGGGTACCTCGCTACGGAGACGCAGCTCTGGTATATAAGGTAATAATTCATAGTACGAATTGTGTATTATTATGTTACTGATAAGGAAAACTACTTATTATTTAGGTAGTTATTCTCAAATAAATGTATTATAACCAGCCCGGCTTCTTAGCCACACCAACGTGATATTTCTCTCTAACATGCCCACGTCGAAATAAATTTCTCGTTCGTAGACTAGCATAAAAAACCTAATCTCTTCACATGATATCAAAATCTTGACTCAACTCGATAAAAATATGTTGTTGTGTGAGGGTTCGTAGACAAAAGTAACATAGATTAAAAACAAATCACAAGAATTAGCTTTAATTTTATCGACATTCACGAGAAAAAAGAAATGTCATATTAGGGTCAATAGATGAAGAGATAAACCAGTAAGCAAAATTTTCACGATGGCTTCTCTTAGCCTGGCTGAAGAGATAGACTGCTATCGGCCTATCAACTAAGTAACGAGCAACGACCTAACAAACCATTTACTTAATAAACTAAGAACGTTCAACTTTTGTATTTTTTAATTGTAATCATATATGTGTAGATTAGATGATGCTCGCAGTTATCCGTTTGTCACGTGTTACGTATCAACCATTCCTTTTTTTCCTTGACGACAAGTGTGTTTTGTCCTTCGCCGGGACCCAAATTATCCCCAAATTTCAGCATAGTGTAGAGACTTGGTTGTTATGGAGTAAGAGACAGAAAGACACACTTTTGCTGAAAGACATAGTGTTAGTATGGACATGGAAGTATGAATGGATAAATTTCAAAAGCTTCCGCTTCCTGTAAAATACAATTAGGCACCTACCATAGAAAAAAATTACACAGAGCCTGTTGACGGACCTCCGTCATTTGGTCGACCAATTTCATGTGAGTTAGCATAATGTGACCAACTTACTTAAATCCGCAATCTGCCTCTGTATCTACTTTCCTGATAGTACATACACGTGTAGCCACTCAAATAGGCACATGTAGACATTTAAGGTGTTGCTTTTTGTTTTTGCAACGGCCTTCAAGCTTTTTAAAAGGTCATTCAAACAGCATTATAATTTTTAAACTGACTTAGTTGGTAAACGGGTTAAAGGATCACCTAATGGAAAGCAACTCCGATCCCCGCATACGTGCAACATTATAAGGAACTGACACCGAGAAGCTTTTAAGAGAAAATACATTGAATTGAGGTAATACGCAGATGGGCTTGCGCCTTCGTTAATTCCGAGAATCTGTCAAAAAAGTTGTGGATAACCTAACAGAAACTTTAACGATAAGCGATGAAAAAGCCCTTAGAATATGTAATAGCATAGACCAATTATTTTAGGTATAATTTCTCTATGGTAATAGTTACATAATACAGTTATTCATGAACATTTTCAACGGCAACACAGATGTAACAGCGATCGAATATCGACAGCCGCGGCGGAAATAATATTTATATATGTGAATACATACCTTGTAACATACCTTGTTGAATTATAGTACCCGTACATACGTCATACGACTAGCTATGATCCTGAGATGAAAGTACATACCTCTGACTACCACAATCAGTGAGAAAAACTACTCGGAATAGGGAGATTTCTAGTCAAAAATTAGCTATTTTTTAAAAATAGAATAGTGACATAAAAAAAAATATTTCCAAAATTCGGGATTCATAACTTCTTTTTTTTTTAATAACCCTTCTAAGTTGGGCAGGCGTGTCGATTGTTTAGTACAATTTTTTAAAAATATAAACTATTCGAAAAGGTTTTGATTGCTTTTCGAAACAACAATTAACAACAACTTTTGTTATTAAACCACTTTCATAAACGCAATATTTAATATAGCTATCGAACAAACTCTTCCTGCGATGCGTACAAACTACCGGAAAGTGACGTCATAATGGAGTACCATTTTGTATGGAGCGTTTTGGGAAAGAAAAAAGAAATGTTAAAATTTTTCTCACTCGCAGAGTTAGAATGGCGATCGAGAAAGTATTTCTTTCTATAGACAAAGTGGCGGATGCACAAAGGAAAATTTGTCAGTTTATCCCAACTGTCATTCAGTCCATTCTTCGGTCGCCATGTTAAGCCCACGTTGTTTAGCGGCGAAGATGGAATATTATCAAGTCACGTGGTTCCACTTAACCTCTGACACTGATACCGTAACAGTTACCTAAACGGGGGGAAAACGGAGAGCGATATTACTATTTCGTTTACCGCGAAACTCATCTTGTTGTTTTGTTATGTCATGTACTGCGCATTTGTGCATCTTAAGATTTGCGCTTTCAGTTTTAACCGAAACTAGCTCCTGTCTTATTAGAATACAGTAAATACAGTATATAGTATACAGACTTTCCTCTACGACCTACAAACCTTCAAGAAGAGAGCGTATTCTCTTTTAAAATGACGACAACGCACCTGTAACCCTTTATGTTGCGATTGTCTATGGGCGGCAGTTATAGCTTTCCATCAGGTAACCTGGTAACGTTTGCTTGTTTGCCACCTTATTTTTATAAAAAAAAGGTTTAATAATCATAACAAATTTTGGCGGAGTACATAATAGTAACATTCATCTTGTTTGAGGCACAACCAGAAAAATACGATTGATGGTCAATTAATAGACTAAATAAATTAAAATTCACAAAAAGAAAAAAAAAAGTGAAAAACTAGAAGAAAAAACAGAACAAAATTTAAAACTATTTGTAATAATTATTTAACAGAAGACATATCGCCGTAAAAAATCGACGGACGGTTTGTCGCCCGCATGTGCTCTTCAAATGTTTGAGCTTTCTTAATTCGTTTTTGTTTCACTGACAAAGAGAATTTAATTTTGCGAACAAAAGTTTAGTATTTAGTAGATCGACTGCCTAATTGACGTCTATGAGTACATATTACATAATATCTTTTTATTTAACGTAGAATCAAGAATGTCAAGGATGTTGGTGCCGTGAAAGCAAAGAAGTGTTTTATAGACCAGAAAGCTAGCAGGTAGCATTGCCTAAAAGTAAAAAATGTAAAAAAACACTAGACTATTTTTTTTACTTGATCCTGGATCTGGACATTAATACACAGAATGAAAAGAAATGGTGGTGTAACACCTAGGTCTCCTCGGGTCCCTGGCTCTTTTACGATTGTGAAGTTACTACATCGGGCATATAACCAATAGAGAAGTAATGTGAGCCACCCGTGTCCGAAACTTATCAGTTTATTACTACTAATAAATTAACCACCAACCAACTAACACTGGCGCTAAAACAGTGCGCACCAATAAGAGACCTGTGTACGTGCTCCGATACTTCCGACCAATCAGAGCGCAGTGGCTGTTGGCGAATTTTTTTCCAACAAATGTTCTATGCTCGATGAGTTACTCTCACTATACTTACCGCTACATCAAAATCACAAGACGCACTACTGGAACCAAACTGGGAGACTTTATGATTATTACGACATATAACAAAGATTTTGACCAAAAGTATTGACTTTATATAAACATTTCCATTAAACTAATGTTAGGTCATTTGTTTTCTCTCAATGCGGCAGTAAGATTCATTCGATGCTGATTCTCAGTATGGCATCTGGTGAACGCATGGCACTTATACATTCTAAGGTAACTTATAACATCTAGCTAGACTACTATCTCAAAACAAACTCATACGTGCACATCATCAGCATGTGCGCCTAACTGCGGAAAATCGTATCAAGGTTACTAATGTTATTGTTCTGATATCACAATAGGGTCTTATATAAGTTATTTACAGTATTTTTATTATGAGTAAACAGACGTTCGTGTCACAGTGCTGGCAACGTGTTCGCCCTATTTGCCGGTCGCGATAACTTGCCCCCGCGGCCTTGCCCCATATTTGGCACCGTATACAGGGTGTCGCAACACCACTTCGAACTAGTTCACGCGCTGCTCCATCAATATTTACTTTGATAAATCGAATTTATTGTTTGTATGTACAGTCAGAGAAGTTGAAACAGATACAGATTGTGAATCTAAGTAATTTGGTCGGGCTATGTCAAATTCAGCCGACAGATCACAACCAGACCGAATGACGTAGGTCCGTCATCTGGCTCTCTTTGAATTTCCCCCATTATACATCTTATTAAGGGAAACCTGACAAAAATTTGGAATGATAACTTTTTGATTGATTAAAAAATTTTAATGCACTTATCAATATGATAATCTTGTTGTGACTTAACAAAATTATTTAAAGTTGGTTAATATGTTACAATAATGAACAGGTTTTTTGTAACTCGTTTGGTATAAGGATTGTTTTTGATGTATCAAATATGCAAGAATAATAATCTCACTAATATTATAAATGTAAAGGTTTCTGAGTTTGTATGTTTGTTATTTCTTCACACTAAAACGGCTGGACCGATTTCGATAAATTTGGAATAGAGCTAGCTGATGTTCTGGATTAACAAATATAATTTGTAGTCTCTACTAAGCCGCAGGTAGCGTTGCGGAGCACAACTAGTAATAATATAATCTAGACTTCGAGATTAACATTAAATGCATAATCATTGTATTTATAGATACTTTTGTTAGTTACAAAAACAGTCTTTAACAAAACAATACGTTTGTTAAATATAATTGTAAAAACAATAATAAAATATATTCTTTAGTGAAGTTATAATAAAATTACAATTTGAGAATTTTTTTAAAAATTGTATTAAGTAATAAACAACAGGAAAAGAAATTTTTCGTGCTATAAGTCTTGTTAAAAGGTTAAAGGAATTTCTCTATCACAATATAACATAATAATATATATCAGTTTATTACCGTCAGTCATTTAAATTAGATCAAAAGCATTTATGATACTGCAGGTCAGAGAAGCTTGGCCCAAGTTAGGGCTGTGCGTAATATTGCATTATTTAGAATTCAGAAGTAGTTTATGTGCATACCATTAAAAAATTTGGTTTCCGAAATAAAAACCGCTATAAAAATATTTGGAAATCAGACAAAGACTTTGTTAGCTACAATAGATTTTTGATAATTATTATATTTAAGTATAATATTTTTACCATATATATGCATATAGCCGCATATAAACGAGGCGAATGATACTTCCTAGGTACTAAAATTTAGTTAAAAATTATGAACGAATTATTGAATGACATCAGTGAAAACTTTCCCCTAACTAACAAACATCAAATTTTGCTCGCCTTTGACACAATTGAAAAGTTACAAATTTAATAAGAAAAAGTGCTATAGGAGGATGAACATTGAACAGAGTGGTAGATTCAAAAAGTAAATCTGCCAGTTTAACCCTACTACCTGTCAGTTTATCAGAAACTGTTAGTTCAGTACTTGGTGCCCACAACTTCGTTACGCAAAAATTTGTATATCACGCGGGAACCGCATCCCGGGATGAAAAATATCCTATATGTTGGCCAGACCTAATAGCTATTAAACAAAAAAGATTAATTCAAATCCGTCCAGTAGTTCCTGAGATTAGCGCATACAAACAGACAAAAAGATAAACAGACAACTTTTTTTGTCGATATGTGTTGTATTACTGTTTCTTTGTACCCCCATATTGATTATTTTGTAAGAATGTTAACTGTACATACACTCCAATTCTTTTGTTTTATTAAATGTATAGAAATAATACTTAAACATAAATGTAATTGAGCCTCGCCTTCAATTGAAACTCTCTGATAAGTTCTTGTTGGTTGTATCAAAGAGTGAACAATATGTAGGCGTTTTTATCATAGGAACTGCAGTTTAATAGTCACACCCATAAATATAATTTGAGACTAATTGGGATCAAGTTTAGACTCTGTCCATTTGTATAACTTCCTCATTTGTTTGAATCGATTTTAATATCTTAATAAATATGATCGTTAATAAAAGTAGCAGCAGTTTTTTTTCGTATAGTGAAGAAAGAAGATTGTCAAAATCATTAGCAATTAGTTTTTACTGAACATCCTTTGAGTTTCGCACCTTCCCCTAACTTCGCAAAACTGACGCGCGCCTGAGACGAAGTTCCAGTTTTGAGCGAGTGGTAACCCTAGGGTAGGTCGACTTTAGACACTAGTAAATATACTGAACCCAGTTCCCTTATCACTAGCCTCATTTGCGTAGAGTCGGACGAGCGGACAACGCGTCACCCACATTATATAACTGTGCTGTGCGAAACGATGCTTGCGGAACCCGGGATATACACCATGTAAGCTTTGTCTAACGTTTCTAGTATATCCATATGTGTGCTTGTGTACTGCGCATACACTGAGCCACTACAACTTTAATTTTTAGTAGAAGGCCTGGTTTTAGTCAAACCGGCCACCATCACCGAAACCGGTGTGGGAGTTATGATTATATGTATACTAAATACAAACACGTCCTCTTTAATAATGAAGCCTTTTCATAACTTTTACAAAATTACGGGTCAAAAGAGCAAACGGGTCACCTTGTGAAAAGAAATTGCTATCGCCAGTAGACACTCGCATCATCAGAAAAGTTGCAGTTGCCGGCCTTTTAAGAGGGCATACATGCTCTCTTCTTGATAAACCGAGAGCTGGTAGCAATTTTTGAGTAGGTGTTTGAGGCAAGCTGAAACGTTGTAATATAACATATCCTATTAGATACAGCCCAACACGGATATGCAGACCTGGCTGGTGATAAGCAGGGCTAAAAAAACTAAAAAAAATCCAAAAATATATCTCTAAATCTGATTTTTAGTGATGAAAAATCCTGTATTAAAATTTTAAGTTGTTACAAATATGTTATTTTTAGTAGTAATTTTTATAAACTATTTTTTTATTATTATTGTTTTGGCTAATCATTTTTCTATTCTTTAAATATTCAAATACAACATATAAAAAATATATATTGCCTCAAATATATTTTTGGAATACCAATTTTTTTTTACTTTAGGTAAAATGTAGGGTAGGCCCCGCTTTTCATCAGCCAACTCTGCAGTGCTGTATTGCTTTCAGTTTACTATAATATACATATAAATTTTATATATTATAGTAAACTGAAAGTAATATACTATATAAACTGAAACCTATAATTTATAAATTTTATAATCAAAAAATCGTTTTGGTTTTCTATGTAATCCTCTTTACAGTTAAAGATTATACGAGGGGTCTAGATACCCTTTTCGTGGATTATAAATTCATAGAATACAGAACGATGATTTTTGTTTCCAAGCCTGTTTTCGTTCGTCTGTAATTATAGGTAGCCGAGAAAACTAATTGTGGCCAATTTAAAGTGAAAGCCTTTACATTAAATTGGCCACAATTAGTTTTTTCGGCAATTCAGATAACAATCTTATTTTTTACCAATAATTAATTTTAACAAAAAATTAAAACCAACTTCCAAAGGAAAAAACAAAAATAATAAAAAAGAAACTAAAAAGTATGAAATAACATTTATTGTTTAATAGTGCCTGTTTCAGAATTCGGTGAGGCATCAGCCTATTTCCGTACACAATCTTCATTATTTTAAAGTCGGTACCAGCTAACATATTGTCATGATTTGTCTAAATTTCAATTTTTAACTGGTGTTGAATGGACTGGATTTTGGTTTCATTATGAGTGTCCTTATCGCTTGGCACCAAAAAGTAAGATTTTGTACCAACGTTTACCTACCATGGTTCACAAAGTGCTAATGGAACTCCTTATTCCTTAATGATACACGTGGAGATTTCAGCGTTTTAAGAACACAAAGCATACGCTACTAAGCAAATTATATCATCATCATCCTCATAGCTACTTTGGCTTTATTCATGAACCCACCATTATTCAAGATAATAATTCCGTCGCTTGTCGAGCGATTTGCCAGTTTTAAGGCGCGCTACACACCTTAGCCGCCACCTACTCACAAGATATGTGTCAGCGGCACAAGCCTGCTGGCGGTTAAGGTGTGCAGTAGAACGCTTTACAAATAGTAATTTAATATGTACGTAGAACGAATAAATAATAAAGTAATTGATTTATATTCAAAACTAGTTATACCCCGCGGCGATACCCGCGGCTCATTTTAGTTTTTTCCTTTGGAAGTCGGTAGTCACAAAATAATGAGAAAGTTATGCATTAACCTTTCCTGTAATTACTTTTAGGCAAAATTTAAATGACTAAATTTAATTACTGACCATAAGGGACGAAGAATTTCTTGACGGAGCCCTTTTTGGTTCACGTTCTAATTTTGCTATCCCATCCTTTGATCACGAGGCAGGGTTAGATCACAGGTGTGGTGTAAACTAACAAGATATTTATAAGTTACCTTAACTTTACCCCGGAAGCTCATTGAGCTCAATCAAATTATAAAAGAAATTGCGTAGCCTTGGCTAAAATGTACAATGGGAAGGATTTATCGAAAAATACTACCTATAGAAAACCAATGTTTTTTATGATATAGCGGTCAAACGAGCAGACGGGTTCCACGGCAATGATCATCCGTATTATGTACTTGAGATCGAAAAATGTCTCATTGGTACACGCCTTCACCGGGGTTCGAACCTGCACCCTCTCGAGTTGTTATTAGCGAAGGCATTACTCTTAACCCCTATTCCCCGATTGCTTAATTCGCAAGACTGTGCCTTCTCCTTTGGACTTATTTATACACCTTAATATATAATTTTCTTTATAGCTAAGTCTCCTGCGACAACTAGAAGGGTCGAACAGTCAGCTCATAGAGAGGAACGTGAGGCCGACACAGCGCCACCCACCAGGACACTCAGTGATTTACGTCAAACAAGTCCAGTCTAAGTTGTGACAAACTTGCTCAATAAATACTATAACAGTTCTTTCTTGGTTTTATTGAGTTAAAAAAAAATTAAAATTATGATGATGATGATGGAAAGTCTTATGCTTGCGTATGTAACGAGAAAATCTTAATTAAGCAGGTATTGTATGACGCCCGCATCGGATTGCTTTCTACCTAACCTTCGTGGAAAACTTGGAGTCCCAGATAAGGCGGTCCCTAGACGATTAAATTAATTG
The DNA here is from genome assembly GCA_026546445.1 of Cyclargus thomasi. Lineage (NCBI taxonomy): Eukaryota > Metazoa > Arthropoda > Insecta > Lepidoptera > Lycaenidae > Cyclargus > Cyclargus thomasi. Next base: position 18,741 of record JAOTAV010021998.1, read on the forward strand.
TTAAATATCACATATTGTACAATATAATTGATTGTTTAGGGTTAATATACAAGTACAAATAAGATATAATATAATATTTAAGATTGCGCAATGGTTGAGTAACTAAGAAAGTTTAATTTTTACCGCACCATGTTTTATATTGCATCATAGGGTCAGTAGGCGCAATATTTTTAGTACACCCTAGAGCTGCAGGCACATCTTTTTCTAAAATGTTTAATACGAACAGTGCACCCAGGACTAGGATTAATCTCCGACTGAACGTGAATACATTCAACAGTCCGTATTATTGTACAATATAATTAATCGTTTGGATTTAAAGCGCTTTTCAATCTCATTGTACAATAATATGTATTGTGCAATGATATTATGTGCCTAGAGGCCGCATAACACAACCCTACTAAAAACTAATTACTTTTAACATAGGATTTAGATGAATTTCTTATTAAGGCGTATGTCATAAATTTTAATGTGTAACAGATAGCATCTCGTGTATGTCTCAAAAACTTCGATATTCCTTTTCCTGGAAAACATGGGTTTGACAGTGAAAACTTTTCCATTAAATATATCATCTTCACAGAAATTCAATAACGTCGAATTTGTAGGTGGTGCCGATGTATATTTTTAAAGAAATTTTATATTTTATTTCCTATCAAAATGATGAAATTGTCAAACAATTTGATGAGGACTAGTAAAACAATTTTATAGGAAGTTAAGCTTAATGTGCTCATGCATCGCGACTATTTAATTTTATGATGATAATTAAAAATTAAATTAAACATTAAGCAAGAAATAAACAAATCAACCGATTTTTTACACGTCACCGTTATAGAAAATAGTTTACATATAGCTACAAAATTCAGTGTTTCTAACAGAATTCAAACTTTATCCGTCGACTCAGATCGATACCGCCTATTATTCCAACACACATCTCTATCATCGCGCACATATGGCTATAGATACGCAAATAAAATATATAATGAACATGATATTTGTTATCTGCATTAAGCTTTAGATTTTGTTTTCGTAAGTATGAGAACATGGCATTACTTTCACCCTTTCTTGTGATAATGAAAGGATCATATTCGTTTACCAATTCTGAATATTCTTTGTCAAACTTATCAGCAAACCGACATAGTATAGTTTTAACTGCCTTGTACTTCTGTTTTAGTATGTCTTCATTCTCCCTCCACGGTTTAAGTAGCTCTCTACAGGACCGTTTCAGCAATTCATCGTATTTCATTCTGTCATCGTATTCTAACTTCATCATGGCCCGTCTCCAGTCCATAATCGATAAGTCCCATGTATTTGGAGCTATATCTTTGTAAAGTTGCCTTAAATTTGCAACTTTGGTTTCGTGGTAAAAGTATTCTGGATTTTTCATTTCAAACATTTCAGCTTCCAACAATAAATCTTTATAAGGATAAATTTCATGCGAAAAATCCGTTATTTTTGTGATTATACTATCAATTAAAAGCTTTATCATAATCTTAACAGCTTTATGTTCTATTAAATTTCTTATTTTATTTCCTTTTCTTTTGATCAAATCTAAATCCGCTGAAATATCTGCACTCAGGTTAATTTCGAATTTGTCATTCCGTGATTCCAAAAAATGTATATTACAAAAATTTATTTCCCAGCTTTCATGATAAAAATTTGCTTTGTTTGATATAAAGGTGAACGTAATATACTTTTCTTGTCCTGGATACAAAATGTCATCATTTTTATTAAAAAAGAATACGGGCCCGTCATTACACTCTGGTATGAATTCAATAGATCTTATGATCTTTTTCCAACAATATCTCAAAGAAACAGTACCCATATTTTTAAGAAACAATTTAGCTTTGCTCATTGTGGCTAATGGAGTATTAAAATAGTATGTCCAAGATGATTGTTGGTTAGTCGTAGCTCGTTCTTGTATATTTATCAAATGTTTTAAACCAACTCCTTGAAAGCATTTGTAATAAATTGATTTATTAACTTGAACTGCATACAAAGAGCTCTCTTCACAAACATCACAAGGAACAGAAGTTTCTAACATTAACACAGGTACAGAAAACTCATAATTTTGTGATAATTTGGGCTTGGTTCCGATTACGATTAAATTATTCACATCGGGTCTGAAAAAATAATTTAGAAATTAGATTTAATTTTAAGTACGTTGTACCTAATATATTTCAATAAAATATAATTTTCTTTTACCGATATGGATTAAGCTGTTTTAGTTTGTTTTGCAGTTCATTTTCACGTCTTTTCTTATATTGTACATAATCAGCATTTAACTTGATGCAAGGCTTCTTTTTAGAAACTCCGGTTACAGCTTTTTCAGTTTCCTGTAAGATTTTAGGCACCCCAACACGTTCTATGACTCCAGGATTACCTAATTCAGCTTTAGTTCTTTGAGATTCGTAAATAGGTTTACAGGGGCATATTTGACTTAGTCTTGCTGGGTTTTCCCATACTACACCATTTCTTATTGTTACTTTCTTTTGTAATTGTGCATTTTCTAACACAATTTTTTGTTCTCTTTCATTTCGCAAATTTTCTCCAGCATTCATAACTAGATCTCTCGGTGGTCTGCCTATTTTTTTCGCTAAATGTTGGGTTTCTCGTTTTCGTATTTTAACCCATTTTTCCCATGCTAATAATTCTGAGTCCGGCTGAACATTATATTCACAAATGGATTTGGTAATCCTTTTTGGTTCTTGCATTGATGTAGATAATATTTTTCTAATTATTAAAAAATTTTAAGGTCGACTTTTCAAGTTTAAAGGTTGTTGACAAGCTGTTGATAATGTCAACGAAAACAATCTGCGGCAATTGTCAGAGAATACTTTTTTACAGTTTTTTGGCTTTAATTTTACTGATACATACTAGGACAAAATAAAAGTATTTATTCAGGAAAATAGCAATGAATTGCAACCACTTATTGTTATTTTCGATTTTGAATAACACAAATTGTGCTTTTTACATTTTTTTACTTTTTCTTCGTAGTTTTTCAGAGTTTACAAGACAAAAAATATACAGATAAAAATATTTTTAATGCATTCTGTAATTCTAGAGCAATATTGTCAATACAATAATAAAATAAAGTAACCTACTAACCTTGAAAATTAGCATTTCCCAAATTTAAAGTATTTGAACAATGCAAATAAAAGTAAATATTAGCACTTCAGCAGGTAATTCCATACCCCTTTCCCGACCTAAGCCTTTAAGTAATAATTATTTATATTGTTAATTGATTCTGAAATAAACGTGTTACTATATTAAACAGTAGTCATTTGGGCATCAAACATCAACAATTATAAGTGGGCCTGTAAATATAGCCTACCTGATAATATCCTTCCAAATAACATTTTTCCGAAAGTCTGATCTAATCAAGGATTTTTAATGTTTCAAGAGGAAATAGAAGAGGAACAGCAAAAGGAAAAAGACTCTGAACCTGAATTCGGAAGTATCGAATGGCTCTATCATATTAGTGAAACCGAAAGGAATATGCCGAGTCCAATAAATGTATCCATCACTGGTTCAACGGTCTATTTGTGTCCAGAAATCATTTGGTACAATTTTGACATCCGCCCACATAAAATAAAGATAACAAACACTGGTTATACACGTAAGTTTCTAATACCTTAGTTAAGACGTATTTGATTTGCGTGGATGTTAATAGTATAGTGAGTACGCTGTTGAGGAAGGTAGTCCATTTGTTTAGGAATTTCAGATAATATATATAACTTAGTAGCTGCACCGAGTTGTGTCATCCCCTAAGGTCGATTGTCCACCAACACCGTCAACCGGAAACGAGAATATTGCGGTCGGATAAAATCCAACTTTATGACAAAGACTACTGGTTTAATTTTCCTCTACGCCTTTAATGACGGCGACGACATTGACGATAGAGCAATGTCGCTAAAAATCGGTTGTCTGTAAAGTCGGTTTACAGACGATAGTTGAACGTGACAACGTCTTAAGAAAATACTAATGGAA
>JAOTAV010022009.1:0-22721 GCA_026546445.1 Cyclargus thomasi
AAAGAGATGGGTAGAAAACTTACATCGCTAATATCTTACTTATTTCTCAACAGAATTCAGAGATTTTTTGTGATTCTATATATCTTTAGGCCCACTATCATAATAATTTGCATTCAATAAATTTTGTTTTACACGCATATTCCTTATTCGCCACGGGGCCCAGTTATGTCACTCTTTATAACTTGACCTAATAAAACTAGAGGCAATGACATGACTATGTTAATCCTGACTTGACCTCAAAAAATGTTACAAACAAATACTAAATTCAAATCGTTTCAAATAAATAATGTAACACAAAGTCGCATTCTCGAATTGCTTACGACTATTTGAATTTCTAAAGCTGAAAACAAACTGATTGGACGCTACTGAAAGCCCATACAAAATCGTCCGCGACTGATGTCAGACGCGGCTGACAGCCCTTACAAAACGTCTGCGACTTTCCTTATAGTTTGCACACTTCAATGTACAATCAAAGAAGTTGAAAGACATACCGACTACCATATAGTTTGCACACTTCAATGTACGATCAAAAAAGTTGAAAGAGAACAACTAGACTAAGTAATTTGGCCGGGTTATGTCATACCCAGTCGACAGTTCGCGGCTTACGTGGGATTGATATATTCCGACCAAATGACTTCGGAAAAACCTCAGATCTGTAATCTTCATCTTTCACGGTCTAGGTATCAATGGAATGGCAGAATATTTTATTATCACTCTAAATCTCCAGTGAAACAAAAGGCTGTAACTGCATACAAAGGGTCAGGGAGCACATTCAAAATTGGAACAAGCAGCTCTACGAAGACGTGGGCGACAAGTCTGTTAATTTATGGTGTGTCTTATCTTATGCAAACGCCTGCGTGGTCTAGTGATGCAAAGCTCTGCTCTTGACTTGGGTTGGTTGTGGGTTCGATTCCCACGTTGGATACATGTTATTTCCAAGTTTGGTGAGGACAACGCAGGTTCATCACCTGTCAGACAAGAAAAATGATCCTTGCGTCGGATGGTCATGTACGGTGTAGGTGGACAAACGGCGTAAGCCCTCTACACACTCGTATTCGCGTGTCATCGTCTGTATTCGCCGATTAAGGAGGAGTATAGTAAATAAAGTTCGATTAAGGAGAGCCATTCAAAAATGCATCGCTTAGTTGTTGCTATGAACTGACCCTAACTGGTCGACAATAAGAATGAAACAGAGGTTTTTATGATACAATGTCACGTAAATCGTTTTTGTAGAGACAGTTGGCTTTATTCGAAGACTGCAGTAAAAACCCGCTGACGTAGGTTTCTTATAAATGCTTCAGGAAGTAATTTTTTCCAAGATAATTTGCTCTACTTAAAACTTTTCATTTATGCTCGTTCGGGGATTTTGCATGGATCATTTTCTATTTAAGTTGCTGATTTGCTAATTTGTTTATGTTATTGTTGGTATCTTGCATCCTCCTTGCCTTGAAAAATCAAAAATAATTGTAAAGAAACTAAAAAGTATTAAGTAATATTTATTCTTTAACAGTGCCTGTTTCAGAATTCGGTAAGGCATCAGCTTATTTCCGTACACAGTCTTCATTATTGTAAAGTCGGTACCAGCTTACATGTCATGATTTGTCGGATTATCCAAAGTTTTAACTGGTACTGACTATAAAATTATAAAGATTGTGTACGGAAAAATAGAAAGATGTTTTAACAGACAAATAATATCAAAATGCTTTGGTAACATTAGAGATCATAACCAAACTCAGACTTATATACTACGAAAAATATTTCTTAAATTGTTAATATGATTTATATACTTAAATAGAAATAAGTCGCCAAAAGATATAAGCCTTATCTGTTAAAAGCCGTTTTTGAAATCAATACGAATCGAATAACCGATTCGTATTATTGATATTAAAAATTAATAATAATATTCCGAAAAAATTATATTAAAGAAAGATCAGAGCGAAATTTGCTAATAGAAACACAATCAGATAAACCTGGTTCGATACTAAAAAAAACCAAAGTTGCCTCTTTTTAAAACATTTCAAATGTACAGCTAAAAGATTAGGTAAGTAACTAGTTAAGATATTCATCCAGTGGAACTTGCTTTAATTCATAATTTAGTATTATTCTCCAAATGATGATTTCTCAGCAGCCATCGTCTTTTATACATCGCGTCGGTCCAACTTCAGAACGATTGCATCAAAATGAATGTTTCTTTAGGACAAGGTTAACTCCCAACAAAGACGATCACGGGACATCTAGTCTCATATAAAATTTCAGTTAATAATCAGGTAATTTGGCCATATTACTCATACTACCTCCAACAATATTGAAGCATTTTATTTCTAGACTGTTCTGTGATCTGACGGACGGCTCTATTGTATGCAGATAGGCTAGTATTTAGTGTTTACAATAGGTTTACATCAATCAGCGTCTAAAAGTCTAGACACAGACGTGTTGTTGTTCAGTCTGGGTTTATAATTAAAATCTATTTTTGGAGCTTCAGAAGAATTCGAATGTAGAAAATATTTTCTGTCGATTGTTCAAAAACATGCCTTACGGTGGCACAAATTTAAATTTAAATTCGATAAAATTTCAATTTAAAAATTTAGTTCTCGGCTTACTATTTTTTTTTTTTGTTAAAAGGTTTTTTTTAACTTTTGATTTTATTGTAACCTCATGTTTTCTTTATATTGTTTTTTGTTTACTTTTAGTATATTATCATTACTAAACGAACCACGAAGCAACAATGCCCTTGTGTCTTACTTGTTAATTGTATTGGCAATTTCCGGCTAAATGCACAAAATAGGTACTCTTTTGTTCTCCAAAAAGTATAGTCAGGTAGACTATATTGTACCTGATTTTTAAGCAAATAAATGATTTCTCATTCTGACTAATGAAATGAAACTAAAAGCCAAATTCTGTAAGAGTGTAATACTCTCATTAAATGAAATCCAAATTAACTAAGTGAGAGAAGCTTTCACGTGCAATATCAAATTAAGACAAACTAGACAAAGCAGATTGTACGACTAGTGGGAACTAATATGGAAAGAAGAACAAAAGAGGAGTTTTGGCGGGATGTGAAAAAGTGATGTTGTGTTTTTGTATCTCTTCCCTAGTGTTGTTTCGGGTTTTAATGCGTTGTAGTAGTAGAATATCAGCCATTAAATATTCGTTATCATACATAATTTGGGCAAGAGATACAACTTCAAGGAACGTGTTATTTTAGGTATCCCTCCAAAACTCCATTCGAAATTTTTGTAAAGCGTCTACCAATTTACTAAATTGACTGACTTGACGCTTTGACCGACGTTTACCTTGACTTTGACTAGACTTTAGACTTCACGATATAATGTAACGTTGTTAAAAATATTATTGGAACAAGGAAATGAATTTCCCACCTTGACTTGACACTGGCCGTGTTCATGTAGTCATAGTGCCATATAAAGATGAAGAAGAACAAGAGAAATTGTAACTCAAAATCATGTAATACCAACATTGTGTCATGTTGCCAAAAAATAAGAAAAAAAAATTGCCGACATAAGCGCATCTAACTTTTTTTCAATACGGCAATATTAAACACGTCACAAGTTTTATGCGATTCGTCTTTCTTATTTTATATCATTATATCCTAAATTAACACTTTAACATTATTCTGTCTCTGTCAGTCAGACAAATAGACACAAAATAGGGCCTTTTGTCCATCACATGCCGTCACCGTCAAAATTATTTCGGCTTGATAAAATGTCACTGTATGTCATAGAGGTTTCATTTCGCTAGAATCCTTAAGAAAGGCCCCAGATCTTTACGATCTAGGGCCTAGATATATTAGCATTTTATCGGCCAAAAATAATCTCGTTGACGGTGATGGCGTGCGGTGGACAAACGGCGTAATATAAAAACTACAAGAGGTCGCCCTGTGGTCGAAATTCGACCATACACATTTAAATCGAATCATCAATCACAGACTTTAATTAAGCATATAGGTCTCGTTACCAAGCCTATAAATTTTATTTAAAAAATACAGACGTCAACCATAAACAATAGAGTATATCCTGTCATGTCAAAATATTGTAGTGTGAGTTTTGTAGCGTGCGTAGCTTTGTATTTATTAAAAATATATAAGATAAAAACATATATTTCAAAAATATTGGTTTTCTACGCTCGTCCTCCATATCAACTATAACTGGGAGACATTTCAGGTTTTACGTAAAAAGGGGTACAAAGTTTTCTGCTCGCGTATTAATAAAAAGATTGACAGCCGAAGATCACGCAGTCGCTTAGTGCAACTAACTAAGTCGTCGCATGGAGTCGTGTAATGTGATGTGGTGGGACTTGCTCAATGAACCGACCTTCGGGTTCTCGCATCACTGACGCTAAATACTGCAGACACTAACATAATATTCAGAACACGTAATACATACGTGTTCCCTCTCTTTCGCAGTCAGCTTCGTTCGGTAGTATCCAAAGCTAACTAATGCGAATGGGCCGGCTTGACCAGAGTGATACCACTGCCTCACAGAAAACTGACGTGAAACGGCGTTGTGTTGTGTTTCGTTCAATGAGTGATTTTACCGGTGGGCCAACTTCCCTAATCCCCTATCCCTATTCCAATTCCCTCATAAAGGTCGGCAACGCACTTACGACTCTTCGGACGTTACGAGTGTCCATGGACGACGGCAGTTGCATTCCATCAGGTAGCCCGTCTGCTCGTTCGCCCCCTAAATATCATTAAGAAAAATGCAGGCCCTGTATAATCGCCGATGACCGTTATCATCGATCCAGCATTGACAAAATCGTTATGTCTAATGTAAACCCTCGGCGAGATACAACGAGACCGCACGAGTGCGAGAGTGCAAATGGGTGAAAGCGCCACGTCTCGCCTGTCAGCCTCGGACGAAGGGCTTGCCGCTACACTCGCCCGAGAGCTCCCGGCAAGAGTGTACAGCCAGTATTACTTTGTCAACGAGTTGATCAGTGGCGTACATTGTCGATTATCGGCGAGGACAGCAATACGCTTGTCATGGTTTGTAATCAAAGACGACCCATTAGACTATATCGGTAGTCCCTGAAACTTTGTCCAGCATTTATTTGTATATGTCCTATATATTATATTCACGTTTATTGGTTTTAAACTATGATTTCTTTATTGCAGGTTGTAACTGGAGTAGCTGAGAGGTTGAACGAGGTTATAGGTGAGTTGGGGTCGCTATTATTATAATACGAGTATACTACATGACCTTGCATATGTGCATCGCAGCACGTTGCCATTTTGATGCTATGACGTAATTTGAGCTATTTACAAATATAAAATATATAGGGGCAAGCGAGAAGACGGGTTACCTGATGGAAAGCAACTGCCGTCGCCCATAGACACTCGCGACATCCGAAGAGTCGCAAGTGCGTTGCCGGCCTTTATAAGGGAATAGGGATAGGGGATTAGCGAAGTTGGGCCACCGGTAAACTCACTCACTGAACGTAACACAGCGCAACGCCGTTTCACACTAGTTTTCTGTAAGGCCGTGGTATCACTCCGGTCGAGCCGGCCCATTCGGTTTTACCCACGATTTAAGAAATTCAATATCAAGTTTTCTCTTTCTTACGGGAGCATTTTATCGAAATAAAAAGTATCCTCGAATCTAAGTGAGCCAATACTGTTATGTATACCAAGATTGATCAAAATTCGTTCAGTGATTTGGACGAAATGAACAGACAGACATCGAAACAAACGAACCTATAATATTTTTTATAGTTGTGATTATATCTGGTTCACACGTATTAAGAAGATAAGTAGGTAACTAAATTTTTAAGTAAATAACTTTATATAAATACAAAATTTAGAAGCAAGTCATAAGTTAAGTCACTTAAAATTAAGTTAACTACATATTTACTGAATACGTGTAAACCGGACATACGAGTTTCAAGAAACTGATTCGTTAATCGCACTTTAATAGCAGAATACTCGATATATATAAATAGTTTTCACCGCGTGTCGAAAGAGGCGCAGGCTAGTTGATGTCTTTCTCTAACACGTATTTTACTGTGGAAAATATACTAGGTGCTAAGGGATACTTGTAACGCGGCCTCAAACTTCAACAAGTTTAATTATAATGGTTTAATTTTTTGTTAAATTTTCCTGCCGTAAGGATGAAAAAATCATAAAACCTGATTTTTCTTGCAGTTTAGTACTATTTTTGAAACCATTTGAAATTCATATAGTTTTTTGTTTGTAAAATCCAAAAATCGTGAGTGTAGCCCAAGTCGCTAGTTTGCACCGTCTAAGCCATTTCTCAACCGATACATAAAACGACTCTCTAAACGCCTGTTAATGGTAACATTCAAACGGAGTTTACCAGTTACTAGTGCCAGCGTAATTTAAATGCCATAACGTTCTAAAATCAGGAATTTCTTGAGTAAACACTGATAACACGAACTGCCTACGTTGCATACAATTATAAACCTTATCCGAATGCGTTATGGATTAATTTGCTGTGGTGTAACATTTAGCAAATGCCAAGCAAATTGAAAGGTTACAGGGTGAGGAAAAACAATTGGCACCAATAGAAGGAACCTCAAAACTTAACCTCCAATTATTCTTCATATCTCCATAAATCGGCTCATATTTCAAACAATAAAAAGGAATAGAAGTAGAATTGAGACATACATGCGCTATGACCTGGGTTAAGATGGCGAGCCTTTTCGTGTCAAAGTGTTAATACAGTAGAAATATTTAGCGATTTTACAAACGCGTCGTCAAGCCATTTTTTTTTCATCATGATAAAATACGCACAGACGGACAGATATGACGAATCTGTAATGGTTCCGTTTTTGCTTGCTGCGGAACTAAAAAAAGTAACGAGTATATTATGTACGCTACAATTGAGCATCGTTCTTTTCCGTTTCCGTTCGATATTCTAGTTTCTCCTTTTGAAACATCAGGAGAAATACCTTGTTCAAACTATTGCATCACTATAGCGAATTAGTGAAAAAAAACAACTGTCTCCTTATGTCGGTCATACACGGCATTGTTATCGTGCATTTCTGCACGCACGCGCCAATGTGTGCTAGCAGTTTGCACGCATTGTATGTTAAACCCATCCATTTATTAGTATGCTACATACAGACATGACGTCTTTATTTACTATACCGTCTTCCCGTGTCTTCGATTGTGACAATTTAGTAGAGTCTGAAAAGGCGCCCTACACACTTAAGCCGCCGACGACGCCACTGACAAATTTATTTAATTTTAAAGGAATATTTGATCTAAGATTACGAATACATCGTTTATTTTCCGCAATCATAATTCCATGTAGTAGGCACACGCCAGATTAAAACAGATTCCGATATTTTCAAATGTATAATGAATATTCAAAAACAAAAATATACAGACCTAGCTCTAAAGGGTTTTACACAACATACTACAGAATCTGTAGGTTAAGAGGTTAAGATGGTGAAAAGCGTTAACGCCCTTAAGATTTTGCAACTCTTAACAATCAAAAGTTGAATCAACAATAAAACGTAATAGGATATTGTACTGAATAACAATTAACATAATATTTTATTGGGATGCCTTTACCAAATTTCGAAGACAAGGAGTCAGTGACTCAGCGAGCTTTACTGAAATCAAATTTCCAAAATAAAGTCATGCGCACAGCTGTGCTTCCGGCCAGCTGGTCTATGTAAATGAGCACGCAAAAACACCTGTTCGCTAGCATGAATATTAATAAGTAGAAAAAAAGGCCAAGAATGAGTCGGACTGGCGAACGGAGGGTTCCACGCATACAGTCGAATTATAAATATAATATATAATATTATACATGCGACAGTGCGTCTGTGTGTAACCTCTTCACGTTTGAGTATATAAAATTCTCGTGTTTTCGTTGCCATACTCCTCCGAAACGGCTTAACCGATTTTGATAAAAAATAGTACACAAACAGTTCGTGTTCCGAGAAAGGACTTAGGATATATTGTGTAGAGTCAGTTGACGGACCTATGTAATTTTGGTCGGAATATGTCAATTCCATGTAATCCGTGATCTCTCGGCTAAAATTACAATACCTTACCAAATTACTTAGATCCACGATAAGTATCTGTTTCAACTTCTCTAATTGTACAACAGAATTATAAAAAAAAAAACAAACTTCTTCTTTAAGACCTCCTATTTTAGAATATACTAGCTGACACAGCAAACGTTGTTTTGCCAAAAAATTTAGGGTTGTACTACCCCTAACATTTAGGGGGATGATGAAAAATAGATGTTGGCCGATCCTCATAGATACCGGATAAGCACAAAAAAATTCATCAAAATCGGTCAAGCCGTTTCGGAGGAGTATGGCAACGAAAATTGTGTCACAAGAATTTTATATATTAGATATATCAAGTATCAATGCTTCTGTCATACTATACATAATTTCTTAAACTTACTGGATACGAGACTTCCCTCTTAACGTAGCTAGATAAAGCTATGAGCACTTCTCAACTTAGCTAGATAGAGTTATGACAAAAGATATCCAGGTGGCGAAGACAAAAATATAGAGTGACGAACGAACGAAACGGTATGTTACAGAACTCTAAAAGTCGATAATTTCAAATTAAGTTGTATTTAGAACATTGGAAACTTGTAAGTGTATTATCTTGTAGGTATGTAATCTCGTGCTACCGAATTTGTTCAATCTTAATTACCACCTAAATTCGTGGCCGTCTAAAAACTGACTTCTAGCACACTTCTACGCAGAATAACCAAGTCTTTAAGTGCCTTTACTCAGAGACACCGTTGTGCGTCGTGATTAAACTATAGTGTTTTTATGTTTGATTGTGTGAGTGTCGTGTAGATAAATATATACTGTAGAACCGGGAAATCCCGGTACCGAAAACCCGGGAATTCTCGGTTCTTTGTAGCGGTAAAAGAACCGGGTTTAAATACAAGAACCGGGATTTTTGGTACTTTCGGGATCTTTTAAATGCAATTAAAATTTTAAATGCAATCATGACAACTGACGCTACTAGAGAGCGGTGCAGGAGCGACCGTTTTGTTTTTATCACGCTGCCCCACCCGCTGTCGGCAATTTTTTTCAATGTTTTCAAAATAGAAATTAATGTCACTCCTTGATGCCAATTTTATGAAAATTAAAATCATTTCGTACCATTTCAGATGTGATCTTGTAATTTATTAATACACTTTGAATAGTTTTAATGTCATAATTAGGTACTAAATGTCGAGGGCAAATTTTTTTTTTCATTTTTTTATTGCATATACTCATTAGTGTCCATATTGCCATTACAGGCTTATTTGATAATTCTAATTCGTAGTTTTACTCTTCAGTCTTTCGATATTAAATTTACCAATAAATAAGTATCATTTTTACAAATAATTGAAAAAAAAAAATCTCGGGAATTGCCGGTTCCGGTATAGCCTGGTACCGAAAATCCCGGTTCCTTGAAACAGATCCGGTTCTCGATACCCCATGGGCATCCTTTTATGATTTTTATAGCTCAGGTTTAACTCAGCATGAGTTTAGACGACGTGATGTGCATTAACTAATTTGTACTGTAGTAGTTTCGTAGTTAGTTCAAACTAGCTGTGCCCTGCGGTACTATCTGCGTAAAAAGTAGCCTATGTGTTAATCCAGAATATCAGCTAGCTCCATGCCAAATTTCACCAAAATCGCTCTAGCTGTTTAAGCGTGAAAAAGTCAAAAACATACACACTCAAAAAACTCACAATCTTTCGCGTTTATAATATTAGTAAGATTCTAGATTACTATCAACGGACGTAATAGATATTTTCAGAACTATAATTACATGTAAAGATATTTTATTTCTTATTCTTTCGTAATAAAGTACACGTAATATTATATGATTACGTTTCCATAAAGTTGAATGTACTAAGAGACTGAGAGTCTTTTGTTTCAGATATTAGTATGCAGCGATTTTAAAACAATACTGATAAAATCTTTGTAATTTTTGGCCACAACATACACATTGCACTTAATTTTTGGGATTTTTTTATAGTCCGGTAGTTTTGTGACCCATGTTTATTAAAAATCTAGTCTATTTAAACTTCCCGTAGTAAACGTAAAAATCAATATCGTGTAATGTAGTATTTTTCAAGGAATATAATAAACAAATTATATAAAAAAATACCTTTGCCCGCGTCTTAGTCGTCGCGGATTTAGGATATTCACAAATTAGAGCTTATTTTCTATCCATCTCTTTCTCTCAAAACGTAATCTAGTATGAACTTTGTATGCAGCTTATAGACTTAGACGTAACAGTCGGATCTCTCTTTCTGACTACTTTAAAGGCTTATAACTTTGTAATTTTCACTTTTATCAAAAAACAAATTGTACTACATCGTTTTTCAATAACGGTAGATTTATTTAAGCAAATAATTAAAATCATGCATACTCCCTATTTTCATAGGCTACGAATACGTAGCAATCAAACGTTTGTGGTTGAGCCCTTGATTGGTTACGTGAGGCAATATAAGTTATCTTATCTCTACGACTCTCTACCTGCGGCAGATCATGTACTTATCTACTTTTTGTTACGTATGTAATGTCAGAACACATAAAGAACTACATTAGTCATCCATACAATCAACTACATACTTCCATACTTTTTTTACATTATAAATGGGAAATAAAATTATAAAAGGAAAAGGTACCTGATACGTCATCACGCCCAAACAGCTGAACCGATTTTCCATGTCCCGGGGAAGGACATAGGATACTTTTTATCCCAGAAAAATAATCAACGTTAGTTGCATCAACTAGCATATAAACGAACCGCGAGCGGCTTACATGTGTGCGCCGCGACGTAGCACACAACACAGTAATGTGTATGTATTTCGTCCGTAAAATACGTATGCCTAATGCCTATGTCCTATACTATTAGTATCTATACACCGACGCACGCACACAAAGTTGTGAGCCTAGACTGGTACATTAATAAAACTGCTTCGATTTGTTTGTGTCCGTGCGTGTGCATTGCCGGTCTTTATGAGGGAATGGGAAAAGGGATAGGGTGATTAAGGAAGTCGGGCCATCGGTAAACTCACTTACTAAACGAAACACGGCACAACGTCATTTCACGCCAGTTTTCTGAGAGGCCGTGCTATCACGGCCCATTCGTACCGAAGCAAGTCTCCCACGGCAATGAGCATCCGTATTATGTACTTGAGATCGGAGAATATCTCATTGGTACACGCCTCCACCGAGGTTCCGAACCTGCACCCTCTCGAGTTACCCACTAGGCTACGGACGTTCTCGACTAGTCGCTGGGTTTCACAGGGTTTACAACAATGTAAAGTCGGCATTATAAAATATAGTCTTACTCTTACAAAATGTTGGTTCTACGACCACAAACATATCGAATGTTATAGGTTGCTTCGGTTTGAAAAGGGTTAGTGTGTCAAACCACTGATGTATATCTCTTGCTTGAATATAATATATAGTTTCGGAAGTTACTAAGCGATAGTATTATAGGCTGTGTACGTCCCTTAGGGACCATCCACAAAGGGGGGAGGGGGTAGACAAAGTGTTACATGGTGTTACAGGGGGAAAAGGCGGTCCTTGGGCGATTTTGTAAAGGTTCTAAAAACTTAGGCTATTTTTTAACTCTACAAACGCGGGTAATACCGCGCGGCACAGCTAGTAAAGGGCATAAAAGGAAATAAATGAAGATAAAACAACGTCAGATGCCATTAAAAATAACATACCTATTGAAAAACCCAACGCAATCGATACACGACACACGTAAGCGTGACCAACCTACATAATTACACATTAATTTATGTACCATGTAAGGAATTGATACAGAGCCAGTTGACCGACCTTCGTCATTTAGTCGGAATATCTCATGTCTATGTAAGTCGTGAACTGTCGGCCGTGTTTGTCATAACGCGACTAAAACATATAGGTTTGCAATCTACGTACGAGTCAAGTTCTTGATAGTACAGAAATATCATAGAGAATGACAAATGATAGGCCGACAATAATATTTTTTTTACAACATAACAACAAACTATTGTATACTAACAAAAATAAAAAATTATTTAATTTATCGTTTTTTTTCTTTTTCTTCTTTTAGTCTAATGGGGGTTCTTGCATCAAGGTAGTGTTTTACATCAAGGTTTGTCAAACACGACCATTTACAACATTAATAACTAAAACGCACCTTCAGTTCATGGCGTAAGATTGAAAATGCATTGCATCATCACCTTTGCATGATGTTTGTTCCCGCCGTGTAGAACCCCCATTATAATTACATTGCTTACGAAAAAGAAATAAATCCCATTTTTACAAATGCATGACTTTATATTGAAGCGATAAAAACCTAATCGTAAGATCCTTGGCCGTGGTTTGAGTCTAAGACCGTTGCAACTTTATGACATACTATAGATTACAGGTTCCATTTTCCTCTACGCCTATGACGATGAATACATTAACGATACGAGTACGACATTGACGGTAGGGAGCAATGTCGCTAGAAAATGAAACTTATCGTCTAAATCGTAGAGTTCAATTTTATCTGGCCGAAATAATCTCGTTCTCAGTTGACGGTGTTGGTGGACAAACGGCGTACATCAGTGTTTTAGGGGTTGTTTGCCACTTTCTGATAAATGTCGGTTAGGCTATGAACTATTCACTACTCATTTGACAGATTCTCTATACTTCATCTGTCAGATAACTTGTGAATAGATTAAAGAACACTTATCAGGAGGCGTGGAGTCAGCCCTTCGAGTCTTTTCAATGCCGCAAAGAAACATTTTATGCTTGATCTGATACAGAATCCTAAACAGGGTATTAAGTACAGGTAGAGGCAAATTATTTATGTGTTTTCCTTAGGACTTACCCGGTTGCATAGTGCATACAGTAAACAAGTTGTAACTAAGTGATAATAATTTAGGGTTTGTATCTGTCCCTTACCCTTTATAAAGTTCACTGTGAATATAGCGGCTCTGAAAGGAAAAAGTTATTTTGTGATTTGTATAGGCAAGCGCGCCAGCGACAAGAGTTTCCTCATACAAATCACAAACATTTTTGTTTCCTTTCAGCACCGCTACTTCCACAGTAAACGTAAATATAGTATCACTTACTTTTGTTACACCCTGTATAGTGCATACTTCTATTTTGTAAATAATTACCTCGAGTTTATGACAAGACAAGTATTAAAAGAATCAAGAATTTAAAAGAAATATAAACGTCAAAGTAGTATCACTTACTTTTGTTACACCCTGTATAGTACAAACTTCTATGTTGTAAATAATTACCTCGAGTTTATGACAAGACAAGTATTGAAAGAATCATTGTCCTTATTCCTATATGGAGTTTTTTACTTCCTGACGTTAATAACTAGGGACCAGCCATAAAGTACGTAAAGTCGTCACACGTAAAGGGTGGGAGGAGTAGACGGAGTGTGACATGGTGTGACAGGTGGTAGGGAGGTCCTTAGTCTTGTGATATGACATTACAAAATTTTATAAATTGCATGTTGAAATTTGAACTATTGGGGTGGTTTAAATTTTTTTAATGTAAAATTGCAAATTTGTGACATCACACTACCACCTAGTGTGATGGGGGTTGTGTAAATATCGTGAAATTTGTGTGACGTATTTTATGGCTGGTCCCCTATGACTGGAATGTTTAAAAATATAACTAACAATGCGACGTGACTATCTTGTAGTTCACAGGTATTTAGCTATATTGCTTCTAAATATATAAAACTCTCTCCAATACAAAAAGGGGACTGACTGACATACATAGTTATTAGTGACCTATCAACACACGACCTAAACCACAGAACGGAAGTGGTTGAAATTATTTGTCATGCAGGTTATGACGCCTAGACGGAGCTGCGAGAAAACGTAGTAAATTATGTAAATGTAAAGTAGACTACATCTTAACATTTATCTTCGGAAGAGTAATTTAAGAGATTTTAAATGTAGAGAACGAAAAAACAAGAATGATTATGTTCCGGCCGCGGGAGCATAAAACTTGTTAATCTCATAAATCGAGAAAACACTAAACAGCTATTTACCCAATTGCGTCAGTTTTTCGAGAGTATATTTGTTAGTATAATTATTGTTTGGCACGCTCTGCAACCTAAAAGGCTTGATGGATTTTAACACATGAGAAATCGTTGGATTCGTCTTGATAGCGCAAGTGACATTGGGTAATTAAAATGCCGATTTCTGAAGATCCAAAATTTTTTCCCGCCCATTTAGGTCGAGTAGGGTTTCAAAATTAAGGACTTTAAATAACCATTTTTAGAAATATTATACATAACTTGATGTTAAAATTGCAATGGTTCCTGCAGTAGAATTTTCTAATTTTGGACATTTAGCAATGTTGTTCTAATTCGCATTTTGATTTTTATTAGAAAAATTATCGAAACGTCGTGAGCATAACAGACGTCAAATAATTATAAATATATCCAGTCGTGGCCCGTGTTAATTTTCCTTTACTCGAACCACCCGCAGCTTAATTTTTGAGCGCACAAAATAAACGACTGACGAAACTTCAATTTATTTGTAAATCAACGTTTAACAACCGATAATTCCTTCCGTTACGTAACATAAAACGGTCGAGTTTGTTTTGAGTCGTAAGACTTTACGTAATATTTCGCGTTTTGTAAGGACACGGATTCACGAATTCTTTTAAGGTACAAATACGATTTAATTGCTTTAGAATTGGATAACTTATAAAAGTGTGAACAAAATGTAAATTTTGTTTATTATTGCAATCTGCACTTAATGGTAGTGGAACCATCAAGCGATATAGCTGATTCTAGAAGCGTATTTTTTTAATAGTAGTTATTAACGAAACTTCACTTTTGTCAATAGAAATGTAATGATATAATCTTCTCTTCTATTTCAGAGTTCGCTACAATATGAGGGTGAGGGTGCGGGAGATTCTGCTTCTGGCAGCATGCGCGCTAGCATTGAGCGAGGCCGCCAGCAAAGAGAAGAAGAACAAGGATTCAGACAACCTGCTCCTGCAGTACGAGGACGACTACGACGCGGCAGATGACCAGGAGATCCTCTTCAGCGAGGACAGGCCGTGCCCCAGAGATTGCATATGCAACGTATCCCAGGGATACAGAACGGCCAAGTGCAACCGTCTTGAAATCGGTACGCAGAAGTTCGGAGACGACATCACCGATCTCGTCATCGAGAACGCTGATCCCGATCAGCCGATATCCTTGGACGATTTCATCTTCAAGAGGCTAGGACTCCACCAGATCGCCACAGTCAAAATTGTCAACAGCACAATTAGTTATGTCGGTGCCAACGCCTTCCACGGCCTGCACGAGCTCTACGCCGTAAATCTATCCAACAACAAGCTGAAGAGCCTCCACCCGGAAACTTTCGCCAACAACAAGAAGCTTCTGCTTCTGACCCTCTCGAATAACCCCCTGAAGTTCCCAGCACCGGGATCGCAAGAATACTTCCTAAATGCATCCTCAGTGCAAGAACTGGACATCTCGTATTGTAACATGAAGTACATTACATCTAACACCGTAAAGAACATGCCCGGCCTCATGTACTTGAACCTCGCCGGCAACGACCTGTCGGACATGGAGGCCGATACTTTCAAGTCCCTCTTGGATCTGGAGGAGTTGGACCTGAGCGACAATAACATTAAATCTCTTCCCGATGAAATCTTCAACGAGAACACCGAGCTTGCGACGCTCCACATTCAGAGAAACCCGATCGATTCAGTCTACGGACTGCAAATCTCGGACCTGCTGACGCTCAATGCCGGACAGACTAACATCAAATTTGTGGGTCCATCCATGTTCAATGGCATGACTTACATAGCCAACCTCAACCTTAGCGGAAACAGCATTGAAAAGATACATAACCAAGCCTTCCATAAACTCGTCGAACTTAACTACCTTGACCTTTCGTACAACGACTTAGACTTTGTTTCGAGCATCCTTATCAAAGAAAACATCGAGTTAGACATCTTTAAGATCTCAAACAATCCTAGACTCAAGCATTTACCTTCAGAAGGTTTCAACTGCTCCGTTGAACAGTTCAACATCTATCTGTTCGACGCATCCAACTGCGGTCTCGAGGAAATCTACGACGATTCTCTTAAAACTTTCACCGCTCTTTCACAAATCAATCTGGCCAAGAACAACATCAAATCCATTAGCAGTAAAGTCTTCTCACGATGCTCTAAATTGGTCGACATAAACCTCTCCTACAATTCTTTGACCACCTTGGACGGCAAGGTATTCGAAAAGAACAAGGACCTGCAAAAACTTAATCTCCAAGGCAATCCTTTGAAACTACTCTCGGCTGAAATTTTCATTAGCACCCCAGTCCTCAACTGGCTCGACATCAGTCACGGTGAATTAACTGCTATGTGGACTATGGAAAAGAACACTCCAGCCACCGTACTCAGCGCTCTGAGCTACCTCAACGTGTCTCACAACAGAATCACTGAAATTAAGAAAACCGAGTTGGAGGGTCTGACGAAACTGCGCACTCTGGACATCAGCCATAACATGTTAGCTTGCGGCCGTGAGTTCGAAAATATCATGTCCCTGCTGAACGACCGCAAAGTCTCACCGAACGCGAACGCCCTCAGTATCGCGAACATGGGCAAGGACGCTAAGGACGAGCCGGAGAACTACAGCTGGGAATCGCTCACAAAGAAGGTGTGTGGAACGGTTATCTCACACCCCGTCGAACATTTGCCACCAGTATCAGACGAGGAGATCTGGGAGAGAATCGACAAGGGCACGGAAGACTTCGATCTGAAAGATACTCTCGACGACGACAAAGTAGCGGACGATTCCAAGGTCACCAGCCCGGCTCCTACTACCAAGCCGACTGAGGACGATGCTGAGGACGACGCGGACGAAGACGAGGACGACGAGGCGGACGACGAGGAGGACGACGACTCCGAAGAAGACTACGACGACGACGACAACGTAGATCTTAAGGTTAAGCTCATCGAGAAGACCACTGCTAAGCCCACAGAAGCAACGCAGAAGGACAAGGTGAAGATAGACATTAAGTTGCTGGAGAACGACAGCTTGTACGACGATCTAGAGCCAGAAGTGTATGTGCAGGCAACCATGAGGAACGAGGATCACGGCCACTACGACTACTTATGGCCAATCCTGATCACGGTGCTCGGTGCCATACTGCTCCTGATCATCATCGCTAAAATGGTGATGGTGGCGTGCAGCAGAAGAAACAGACAGGTGAGATACAACAGTGCCATCATCGCTGCCATGAGTAACCCGGGGCGCACGAAGAAGGACTGCGGGCTGGTTTACCAGCAGCTATCAGAGGACCTGACTGGCCCCACCACCCCCAAGCTGAACCGCTACGCCCCCCTCCATAACGTCACCATAAACGCCTCCAACATGTACGAAAGCAGTCCATTCCATCACAACAATATTGTCCCCGAAGCGGTGTAATTAACTAAGTGATACGCGCTAGTCCAAACTTTCAAGGAGACGACTCTTGTAAATAAATCCATCAAACGCAGCTTACATATTGTGACTTAAGTATTATTTACATTAGTTTTAGAATCGAAATTGGGTTTCAGGGTCGTATTACGTCTATCAAAGATCTCAGTCCGAGACATATAAGATTTTTAACCAATCACTGCCTCGATTCAAGTGGCATGGGGAATATTGACTTAGTTTCCACAAATGACTGCTTTTTCATTTACAATATGAAGGCGATGGATCACTGCTGTGAAGCACACGTATGACTGCTGTTCGACATGAAATACATACGGCTAAATAAATAACTCAATTCAGTGACTTGAAATCCCTCATTGGACGCTAAAAAATCAAAGAGTATCTTTTTAATTCTTACAAATAAAAAGGGGATAGAAAAAAAGGATTGCAGTCATCCAATGATCCCATGCGTATCTTAGATGTAATATCATCCTAGAACTCTAAATCGGAATTATTTACAAGAATCGCCAATCTGCCAAGATGTAGGACTTTTTGACCCAATACTAACCTACATATCGTAACACCGTGCCTTCACTGTTACGTCCGAGCTAGCGCTTTAACATAAAAGTAACAAATCGAAGTCAAATTAAAACAAATTAATTTAAGATTTACATAATTATATATTATACAAATTAGTTGATAGGTTTATTTTATGTACTTAAATTTAATAAAATTAAACACAAAGTCGTTTGTTTTATTTTAATAACCAGTAACCATTGTAAATAATATAAAAATATGCACTTCGAATAAAAAATATACACTAGTATATTGTTAGGGACTCCTCTAATATTCTCGATAAGTCCTCTTCAGATTGTTGTACTGGAGCTATTTTCAATAAACGATGCTGAAACAAAATATTTTTATTTAGTACATAGACTGAAATAAAAACAAACTTTTTTTCATAAAAATCGAATGTCGGATATCCTCAAATACTTCTTACAAAACTAAGTAATTGTTTTACAAAACTATATTTGTACCTAGCATTTTTATGGAATTTTCTTTATTAATATATTAATATTTCATACATACATATATTATGTCAAAATCATTACCCTTCTCGCATCATCGTAGTCTGGTATAGTTAACCGAGCAATGGGGGTTGACACTGAATGTTATAATTCCACGCGTGCGATACCGCGGATAAAAGATTGTATAAATATACAGAGTGACGAAAGAAATTCAGATATTCGTTGAAGAACTTTAATCGCAAATAACTTTCTCAAAATTATTTGCGATTAAAGTTTTCCATCTATCTCTTTCTGACGAAACTTTACAACGAACGAAACGAAAACGAAATGCAGTGCATATATTATGACGTCATGACACACCTCGGATCTCTGTATACGTATTTTTCATCATATCAGAAAATAATTCTACTCTGTATTTTTCCAATAGAAATAGCCTTAGTAAATAAAAAATCATAAACATTCTCAATTACCTGTGGCAAAGCGCCCTTTACTAGCTCCGGAATATCATTAGCCTTATACCCGAGACCACTCAATCCGTTATCAATCTGCATTTCATCCATATATCTTACGATGGTGTCGGACAGAATCTTTCCAGCGTCAGCCTGCTTCTTGCCCGTGATGTCAGCTCCAAGAAGATTAGCCGCTTCTAGATGCTTCTCCGGATCGCTTGCTGCGGTGAAGCGGAAAACCGCCGGCGCAGTCACCACTACGGCCAGCCCGTGAGGTATCATTGGTTGCGTTCTGAAATTAAGCGTATAACTGATTTGAAAAAAAAAGTATTAGCTAGATGATATTAGTAGGTAAGTTACAAAGTTTGTTAAAATTATAAGGGAAAAAATGAGTAATTGCTCTAATGATATGAAAATGTAGTTACCTGCTTTCTTCACTCATGTCCTTAAATATGAACACATTAAAATAGGTGTTGTTTAAAAGTATAAATAAGTTTTTTCAAAGAAAAGGTAAGACATTGTGCAGAAGTAAGAACTAAGGTTAGTGCCTAAAAAGACAAAAACGTAAGACAGAGACTTGAAAAAAATGTATGTAGTTTTTACTGAAAGTAAATTCAGTTTATTTAAAAAAAACAGGCAGGTTGATTAATAAAGGAACTGCTTATATGTGTTTAAAAAGCGGTATCATATATTTTTGCACGTCTAGTAAGTAGGAATAGTATTAAGTACCTGTTAGATAATTTAACGAGTAATTACATTCTGATGTCGCTCCAATTAATTATGATGTCATTTTGCTTTACTATTACCGTATCAATCTAGTTTGACAAGACAAAAACTCCTAGCAACTATGACTCGTCAGTTTTTTACGACCTTTGCATAATTACTCATCAATTTGAAGCTTAAAGTCAATAAAAATGTTATAATTTAATTTAACTAAGGGATTTAGTATTCTTTTGAAACAAAAACAAACAAAACTAAGTCCTTGGCATCTTCTTATCCTGCAAAGGTTATTTTGTTTCAACACGGAAGTTGTAAAGGTCTCTTACATCGCCGTAAGAGCATCCGTGGTATGTCTGTGTGTCGTGGTACTCGAGTTCAGAGAATGTCTTATTGGTACAAGCCTTTCCACGGGATCAAACCTAGCAGTTAGCAACACCTCAAGTGCAAAATTTATAATTTGAAATAAGCTTACATATAACTAGTAACTACAATATACTCTTCCTCGATAATGATGCAGATATTTACGGTAGTAATGTTAGGCACGATGCATATATTCATATTACTAATGCATGATGCATACTATATCCCGTATTCAAGTTACTCATAATGCAACTGTCCACGTTGCTATGGGTTAAGCGAGGACGTGACACAGATGCACGCCGGCATTGCCTATACGCACGTCCACCTTCGTGGCAGCCAGATGTAGTAATAATAGTAACGATGCATATATTTACAGTAGTAATGTTAGTCACGATATATATATTTCGTAATAAAATTACCCGTAATCTTTTGGCACATAACTCTCCACGTTGCCCGCTATGGGGTAAGCGAGTCCGTGGCACAGGTGCACGCCGGCGTTGCCGATGCCTACGCCGGCCATCGTGGCCGCCAGGTGCATGCTCGACCGCGCTTCTATGTCGTCGCTATTGGTTACTGAACGTTTGAAGTATTTCTTTAACGCCTGGAAAGTAGTGAAAAATAAAAGATGACTGTCATTTTTAAAATAAAACTTGGTAGAACAATAAATCCTGCTTGCAACAGTCTCACTCATATTCCAAAGTAAACTTAATTTTTTATTTAGCCTAAGACAAGAAAATAACACATTATAATTTTGATCCATGATATAGGTATTGAAGTTCGCAGCATTGCAGCTGGCGACCTAATTTAAAGCCCTATCGACAACCTAGACAGCCAAATTTTTTCTTCAGGGCCTTTACTACGTTATGTGGGCATCCGCGATAGACTCAAAGTCAGCTCACTTACTATACGTATTAAAAATTTCGACAAAATTTGTTGAGTAGTTTCGGCATAATTGACGTACTTTCCAAACAAACTTACATCTTATAATCTCCATATATCTGTCTGGGCTTGTCTGGGTATTTTGATGGAATTTTTTGTTTCTAGGGGACTTTCGAATGGTTACTATCACAAATTACCCCGCAGGACGTCTGTCGGGTCCGCAAATATTTTATAAAATTTAAGTGACAGTGAAAACATCACCTGCAAACAAAATCTGGCCCACACATCAGAAATGGGATTGCTGCCTTGGTACACCGGTCTCAGATCTGGGTTTGTTGGCGCTGGTCCTCTCTCCGTGTACGGTATAGCGGTAAAACTCTCTAAGGCATGGCAGAATATGTCGAAGCCGGAGTATATGGCAACATTCTTCGGAACAGTCAATGTGTGTAGAGGGTCTATTATAGCCAGAATTGGCCTTAGAGCAGAGTGTGCTATGCCAGTTTTGGATTTAATCTTCTCGAAATCGAAAACGCTCATGCCCGTCGTTTCGCTACCCGTGCCACTTGTAGTTGGTACTGAAATTTTTTTTCAATTATACATAGGTATAAATTGTAGCAAGAGGCAAGTCGAATATTTTTTTATTTATTGATTATAAAAGACGTCCCAAAAATAGAAATACTGGTGCAAGAATGATGCCGATAGCTTAAATTGTCTGGAAGATATGACAATTTAAAAATTGTAATAAAATTTTAATAAAATTGACCTTCCAAAAACTAGACACAAGAGCATAAGCTACAAAACGATAGTTATGACGTCACCTCTAGGTATTTTGTACGCACCGCAGGAAGACTCTATACGATAACTATGTTAAATATTAATTTCATGATAGTGGCTTCATAACAACTTGTAGTTAATTACCTAATTTATCGAATGGTATATAAATATTTAAAAATTATAGTACTAAATAAATTGAGTTGTCTGCCTAACTTTAAAGGTTTGTTACAAAAATATATAGAAGTTATTAAGCGGAAATTAGGGAGACACTTATTTTTTTAGCGTTATATCGTAATTTTATTTAAGAAATGAGCGATTTTTTGACCTTGTCGACATTAGGTCTTTATCTTATTACTATTTTTGTATTTAGGGAATTTTTCCTGACCTAAAACCTCTATTTACGCAAATAGTTGTAATTTTTTAAATGTTAGTTATCCGCTTCTACCACACGTATCTTCAATTGTGAATTTCTCGAACGATGTTTCTAAATTTTAAAAGGCCTTCAAAACAGCTAACCTGATATACAGGTTATTTTTATATAATTACTTTGAGTAACGGAATAATAAATTAAAACTATTCATAGCACAGTCTATAGTGATATTTGTAACTAATTACCATTAAAAAAAAACATTTTGTTAATAAACTTAACAAGGATCTACCTACTGGCTATCATAGGCTTAAGCTGTACGGTCACTGGCTTGCCCTTTCCTATGGGTGCGTTAACATAATCTATGAAGTCAGCCTCTGGATCACAGTAATACAGATTAGCAGCTTTACAAGTATCCATCACAGAACCACCTCCTACTGCCAAAAAGCTGTCGAAATCCCGCGCCTTTACAAAGTCTATCGCGTGCTTGAAACTGAAATGTATAAGATACATAACTTACATGCCCAAACATTTTTTATTATATATTAATTCCAGTTCTAAGTATGGGGAATTGGGGACCCCTGAAATTAATTACAAATTATTAGTTAAGTAAAGTTTTTTATTTAATCTTAATAGTGTAATGTACATACATTTACATACAGGCATAATATTAATGTTTGTGGCTAACATATTACATTATTACTATCATCAATTTGTATAACATATGAATGCAGTTC
>JAOTAV010022019.1:12896-49597 GCA_026546445.1 Cyclargus thomasi
CAAGCAATTTGGACACGTTTTAATCTTTTACCGTGTAACGGTATAATGTTGTAAAGTGATTATTTTGTTGCGAAGATATTAGGAAATAAGTAAGTAAATAATAATATTTATAATTCTACACTCATACTAAACATAATATAAAGCTGAAGAGTTTGTTCCTCTGAACGCGCTAATCTCAGGAACTACTGAACGGTATTGTAAAATTCTTTCTGTCTTGGTTAGTCAACTTATCGAAGAGTACCTATTAAAATAGGAGCATGAGAAATGTCACGGGCAACCATTAGTCAACACATTAAATCGGTTTATTTACAGCTATCATGTATAAACAAAAAATTTATATACTTTTATTTCTTGTATGTAATGTTATTGTACCCGTGATTGTGCACAATAAAGAATATTCATTCATTGAAAAATAATTTCACCAAACATCACTACTGTACCTTAGTTAATAGCATATGATGTAACTCATTGAATTATACAGGGTTTAAAAAAGGTATGTTATACAACTTTAAGGATCGTATGTGACCCTGATACAGAGCTCACTGTGAAACTAGCAGCGCAGAAAGCGAAAAAACTTTTTTGTGATATGTGTATGGGCACACTCATGTCGCTCGGACGCTTGGCGATACAAATCACAAAAAATTTGTTTCGCTTTCAGCGCTGCTACTTTCAGTGAGCTCTATATTAGGGACACATATGATCCTTAAAGTTTTATTACTTACTTTAGTTACACCCTGAATTACCAATTATTATTATCATTATTATCACAAGTTGCTACTTAAGTTTAAGTTAAAAAAAGTGTAAAATTTATGTAATGAAAAAACTGTATATTGTCCTCAACAGATAAAACCTAGAAACCTTATATTTCACAAGTAACAGAGTTGTCTCGCTCTGTTTGTGTCGAGAGATCGAAGATACCCGAATGGATACAATTCGAGTCGTCAAACGCTTAGCACGTTAGACCATAATACCTGTTTTTAAACTACTGGATTTGTAACCGACTGTTATACCGTTTTCAACTTAAAGTATAAACTTTAATATCACAGTTGATTTTTACTCTGATCTGACTAGTTGAATACTCAATTTAGTTGAATTCAGTCATATCTAGGTGAGAACATAAACCTATACCATACTAACTTAAATTATACCTAAATAAATTTTTAATAATAGAAGAGATTAAAAGTTAAAACAGTATTTATTTTGATGAGAAGCTGAAAGAGTTAAATTTTACCAAATAAATAAAGACACAACGTCCTTTTTGTACCTTGGGAGTAGGCTGTAAGTTTTGCTAAGTTGTAATCGTAAAATCTTTATATCACACATAGAATTTATCTCATTTCGAATGTAACCTCCGTCTCAAGTTAATAATGTAAATAATTCAATACGAACAATAGTGGTTTCGTACACAATAAGTTACGAAATCTCTTTGACCGATTAGACAAGAAAAAATGTGTATTGTGATCGTGGGAAACATCGGTTAGGAAACACGCGACCATTTTGTTTTTTGAATACACGCAAAACGGTTTTAATGAAATTCTTTGCGCATGCCCACAGTAAGCTAAGCTCTACATAGAGGTAGTGGAAAATTTTCTATAATCTTATGGTATGTGAAAAACAAGCTAATTAGTACAAGTGAAGTTGGATGTGTTTAATGCTATTAGTCTTGAAATACTATATTATAATTGAAACATCACTAAATTTGTTGTAAACTTTTCACGTGGTAATGTTTTTATTGTTTTATTTAATTATCTCACTATTAGCCAGATGCTTCGAGGTTGATAGTTAATTATTTGGGGCTTAGAATAAAAAATTGTTCTGTATTTTTTCATTAAAATGCCGTAGCTAATAGCAATTACAAACGTTATTCTTACGTACCTTAAAAAAATAGTGCTAACACCTACCTTGCACGTCTATTACAATTAACGTTTCCCATAAATTGATACGAATTATGATTATTATAATACACACTTTAATTGGCAGTATAAGCCTAGTCGCAAATGTATTTAAAGCACAATATAGTATGAGAAGATTATGTTGTTAAGAAATCGTCCTCAATTGGCAGGTGTTTTCACACCGCATTGTGCAAAGTGGGTCTGAGCGGCGCCGTGTGAGAACAATACAAATAATACAAGTTTCTTACAGTATTGCACATAATATTTAAAGCATTAAATCTTTAAAAGAACAACCTCCCTTAGTCATAAAAATATTTAAGAAGTGTTTAACTAATCAAGATACGCAGTACTTCTCTGGAAAATTGAAAACAACTGGAAGTTTAAGCGAATCTTGATTGGTTAAACACTGTTTCATATTTTTATGAATAAGGGAGAATATGTTAATGGCTATTTTATAATAACTAGAGGTCACCCTGTGATCGAAATTCGACTATGAATATTTAAATCCATCGTATAATTTATTATCAATTCAATTACAGACTTCTATTTGGCATACAGATTTTATTACCAGATCATTTCGTGTAATGATTATCAATATCAAAAGCAAGATAAATTTAAAATAATATTGGTATTCCACGCTCCTCCTCCATATCAACTATAACTGGGTGAACTTTCATGCTATTATCTCTACGCGTCTTTCGTAAAAAGGGGTACAAAGTTTTTCGCTCGCAAATTTATATATAATATGCACATGTTTAAATGCGCTTCTCCCCTTATGTTCGACTTGATATAATATAAGAATACTGTTTTTATAAAAAGGGGCCATGATTTTATTTCAAAATATAATATTTCGTATTGAATTGTTATATAATTGAAATTAATCTCCTCGTTTGATATTCGTTTGGTATAAGTAGTTGACTTTTGATTTGTTTATTTGATAACTAGGTTAATTATTATTGTGTTAATATATCACAACGATCTATGCTAAAACTAATTAATGTCTTACGTGGGAATTCTCAATTTTAAGATTTTATTATTAAGCTTTATCTAGTACAAGGTTACTAGGCTAAGGTAGAGAGTCAATAAAATACTATTCATATCTTGCGATTATACATATTCTATGCTCTGACTACGGTTAGGTGCTAACTTCATTCACGATATTTAAATGAAAGCAGCGAGAATCGAGGTGATTTAGAACCGACATTGTCTAGAGCTAGGAAGCTATCTATTCGTGTTTAGCGAAAGTTATGTGCAAAAACTTTGAGAGTTTCCGACTACGAGAGACGCAAGTCACTTTAATTTACCATGTCATGTGAATGAAGTGACTCGCTTAGAGCACGGAATAAATAATAGCACAAAGTCGGAATCTCGAAGTTTTTGCATATCTCTTATTTAGGATTCACAGAAAACTTGACCGTGGTTTAGTGTTACAGTGCTCGGCTCTTGACGTGCAGGTCGTAGGTTCGTTTCCCGCGTTGGAAACATGTTATTTCTAGGTTTGGTTAGGACAATGCAAGCTGATCACCTGATTGTCTGACTAGTGAGATTATCCAAGAAGCGTCAGATGCACATGTAGGTAAACAGTCGTAAATAACATTCTCTGCAAACGATTATTATTAAAACTTAAAAAAACTAAAAAGGAAAAAAATAAGAACCCATCACACTTAAATTAGTTTAACTTAATAATTTAAAGTGCCGCATGCCGTTACAAACGTAGTTTTGGTAGATCTTTCTGTGATCTTTTGATTGAACACATCGCATGGGAAATAGCGATGGCAAGTTCCAACATCTTATGGAACATCCTAAACTATTTCGATTTATTGCTTTTAATTCTAAAATAAAATCACCCACATGTGACTCGATTCACCTTGTGGACAGCAAAACCGACATTTAAGGGTTTCTCTTGGCTCATACATACAACAACATAGTCTCAAATGGAGACTCCGTTTACAAGTTTTTTGTCACAGAATCCTAACAATTTCCAAGATAATCTCGTTGTAAAATATTTGGGTGCATCAACTTTTTTGTCCCAGACGGATTTTTGAATTAAAAATTAATTTGTATTTTTTTTCATGATAAAATAGTTTCATTCGATTATAGCCAATGAGATATTTTAACCGGTAAAATTATTAAATTAATCGAAACATTTCGGAGGGGACAAAACCATATTCCCATACAAATTCTAGGACATTTTATGTCCCCGGACAACTGCTCGTAAACATTTAAAAATTGTATTTTTTGAAATTTTCAGTTATAATGTTATTCTATATATTAAACATAATTTAACATAATGTATATATGATCGGATTTAAATTCGGATTAAAGCTCGGAAAGGCAGAAATTGCTTAGAAAAAGTTGATTCACTCATTTAAAAAATGTTGATTGCGTTTCATTTAAAGATTTTATGGTAATCTATATTTTTTCACAGAACTCTTTTGATGTTGCGAATGTCCATGGGCGAGAGCAGTTGCTTTCCACCAGTGTGCCGTTAGCTCTTTTGCCCCCTAAATTTATGAAAAAAAAAACTAAAGGCAAAAATCGTGTAATTACCATATTTATAAGCCTTAAACAGGTCAAGACATTACCTCATTGAAAGGGAAACTCGGTTACATAATACATTTTGATTGATAACAACACAATGACGCCCACCACGACGAGTCTGGTACACTGACCCATATGTCACAGGTTTAACGCCTCTCAACATGACGGATATTATATGAACTTAAAATCTGATGAACGATGATTGTTGCGGTTGCTGTGAATAGAAGACGCAGTTTCTGCAATATAAAGTAAATTGAAGACATAAGTGGAAAAAGCAGTTAACTAAACGTGTAAATGTAAGCTTTAGGACCAAAATAAATTTATTATATTAAATAAATTTTTAAAATTAAACAAATGTATAGCTAGATGCACTAGCTAGATAATGAAATAGGTTATTTACAAGGTTTGTTCCAAAATTTATAGGAAAAAAATTAGTATTTACTCGAAGGTTATAAAATGTTAGTTATCCGCTTCTTCTACTTGTGTCTTTAATTTTGCCGTACGTTTGTCAGGAATAAAAAGTATCCTATATCCGTAACTCCGAATCTCATAATATGTATTTTCATACTAAATTTAACCAAATCTGTTTAGCGGTTTGGGTATGAAGAGGTAATAATGAAACAAAAAGACGCTCTTTCGCATTTTTAATATTAGTATGGATGACGTTTTAGTATTTTACATTACATTAGTAAAGACATTATAACAATTTTATCTATATATTCTCTCTAGATAAATTTCTTATAACGTCATTACACTCGTGAATAGCGCTTGAGTACGTCGTGTATACCCATAGTGTATATAATATCACTTTTATATCACGGCGATAAAGGACTTCGTAAAATATTTTAGTGCATCAGAAATACTATTATAATGTTATAAAAATGCAAAATATAATTTACTCTATTAACAAAAGTTACACAATAAACATTTATATCTGAAAAATCAACGAATAATTTCAAATCATTTTTTTGACATACCTACTACTGCCCCACTTTCTTGTTTCAATATGTAAATGCAGAGAAGGAACTATTTATTAAAATCACTAGTCATCTATGGACTTACGCCGTTTGTCCATAGCACGCCGTCACTTCTCGAGATTATTTTGAACTATTGAAGTTACACTTTATGACTTAGGCTAGACGTTTTTATCGAAATTGGTCTAGTGCCCCTGTTGTCGCCGTCTGTGAATCTCGTTCTCGGTTGTCGGCAGTGGTGGACAAACGGCGTTATTTCTCATTTACTACTATCCCACCTTCTTATATCTCCCTTTAATTAATATCTTCATTTAATCTCCACCAGATGGCGCGGTGATGGAGAGCCGCGTGCGCGCGCTAGCGCTGTGGTGCGCTGTCGCCAGCGCTCTAGCCAGCACGGCCGCATACACCATCGACTGCAATCACGACTACACAGACTGCGAGACGGAATTCGGTAATTATACACCTGACCCGGTAAAAATTGTTTTTCTATATAGACAGCCAATTCTCTGTCCCCCTGTGACAGGGCTTAAATGTTTATTTGGTAAAAATCATTTAAGCCCTGTCGCAGGATATAGGTAACATTCTAATTTTATGAGATTACGAAGTAAAGCGCTCCCTTACTATAAAGCCACTACCATCGCCCATGAATGCTTCCAACATCAGAAGAGTTACGATTTTGTTGCTGTCCATTTAAGGAGTAATCTTGATTCGTCAATTAGTCATTCTTTATATTCTCTTTCAAAAAGAATACAAAATAGAATGCTACTTAACATGCGTTTGAGAGAAATTGATCCATAGGCAGGTTGTGGACCCCTTTTTATTGAAGAGATGAAATCCCTAGTTTTCATCGAAGTGAAAACTAAAGAGGTAACTGACAGAGAAAAAGTCAGTCAGGCAGACAGAAATATGCTTTTACATAATATTTGTATGGTTTTGGATATATCATCACATATTAATATTATATTATTATCGTGTAAGCTACAATAACTAACGTCTTCCTTTACTGGTACAAATAATATAAACTCCCGCACCGATTTCGGTGACCGTGGCCGGTTTAATAGAAAGCAGGCTTATTACGCAGGAATAATTTTATAATGCTCAAGTATGTACGCAGTACACAAGAGCACTCTTTCTTCCTTTACTCTCACAACCAATTGGAACGGATGACCGACACGACTGGCGAGAGATCAGACGCAGGATCGACTTTTTACATGCCCATCCTAGTACTAAGCGAATCTTGTCACGATCGTTTTATCATACAAGCGATCAGTAAGGTAAATAATTATCAACAATTAAAACTATGATACAGACAAATTACCTCAAGTATCATTTTACGGAAATCAAAATATTATTTCTCGCTTAACTATTTCGGAGGCAACAAAAACTAATGACGAATCCTAAGAATTCTAGTCGTGACTTCACAGCTTTTTTGAAAGAAGGAGCCGCCTTTTTTGTGTTCTCTTTAAATGTTTGAGTAGTTTTTGTATAAAATACGGTTACATTCAGCCGTGGTCCATTAGTTATTGTTTTTATAATGACATCACCGTTCCCCAGAAATGGATACCCACCGTAAATCTGACATTGTTCAGCGATGATCCCATACATATAGTGCGAAGATCTGTCTTTCTGTTATTTTTAAAGCCGTAAATTCGTTAAACGGTTTCTACGGTGAATAAATGATAACTATCCCAGATATGTCTGTGTCTTGTGTTTTTCTAATTAAAAAGTACTTGCAGCTAGATTTAATCGTTTATATACTTTGCACACTTTATAGTGTCATATAACTTTTACTACGCTTGTTCTAGATTATCTTATGCTAGGCCATATAAAAGTTATATGATACATCGAGCCGGACGTCATAAACAAAAAAGTCCAAGTGCACTGAGATTATTATCTCTTGCATACTAAACGCGTCCACAGAGCAATCTGTCGTCAGATAAAACGGGGATACACATTTTTTACGACCAAATCCGAGTGAAACCCACAAAGGTTTATACCTGTTGCAAAAATGTGGGCTGATTCATAAGGTGGATACAGAAAAAGGTTTAACGATTTTAACCTGAACCCAAATTACGGCCCCTCACATAAAAGTTCCACATATTTTGGGTTTACCACAAGATATTCAAGGTCATAGGGTCAAAGCTGCTATAAAGCTTACCACCTTTCGGATGGAAATTAAATTAGTGAATGTTGATAATAAGTTAGATCTTGTAGCATGTATTCGAAGGCAATCCTTTTAAAATTACATACTAGGATCAATATAATGTTTTAGAAATTAGTTAGTGTCATGGAGGCAAGTCTTTAAACAATTAGTTAGTGCTATAAGGGCGAGTCTCTCTTTATTTGTCTGCAGAGCTGCGTAATGCGTTTATGTATAAGGTAGAAGTCACACCGTCTTTAACAATTAAAGTGCCATAGCGAAGTTAATTACAAAGGTACAAGTCCCACCATAATTAAGTGCCATCACATCTGTGCCATCGTTATTAGAGTCTGACCTTGCGGTGCCGAAATCGTGCGAAGCGAATGCCCGCGGAACATCAACGTGAAAGTAAAAAAAAATGACTATCTATTGATGATCGCTTTGTGTTCGCCTGATGGTTTGTTGCTGTTGTTGTGTGTAATCAAGGTTTTGAAAAGCTTGTCTAGTCAAACAGTAAACATGCCTTTTAAAATATACAAGTTACTTACACAATCTATCCGGTGGATTGTTTTTAAGGGTTTAAAAATTAGTAAAACTTTGACAAATTATCAAGAAAAAGCACAAAGTTTAGAAATGTAGGCTGAACATGAAATATTGCCGTGGAAGTTGCTCGCGGCACGAATGGGCCGGCTCGACCGGAGTGATACCACGGCATCACAGAAAACTGGCGTGAAACGGCGTTGTCTGTGTTTAGTTCAGTGAGTAAATTTACCGGTGGATAGGGGGATTAAGGAAGTTTGGCAACTTTCCTAACCCTCCTAATCCGATTCCTATTCCGTATTCCCTCATAAAGGCCGGCAACGCACTTGCAACTCTTCGGATGTTACGAGTGTCCAAGGGTGACGACAGTTGCTTTCCATCAGGTAATCCGTCATAATAAAAAAACAAACATGCAAATTATAATTTTCTAGGCTTACACTACAAACAGTTAACTTAGTATGAAAGAGCTTTTTGCGGGTCACCGGATGTTCATCTGGCATCGATAGCGGATTTCCTTACGGAGCCACTGCTGATGTCGCCCGGATGCGCTTGCGCAACATTTCACACGGACACGCATGTCGTGTCCTATTACTCACATGAGAAAATTGCTACCATGACTTTATTTGTGCAACGTTTAAATGCCTCAGACTTTGTAGCGCTACTTCCAAGAAAACTCTTGAGAGACTTAAATCTTTCGTGACATTATGGAAAGCTAAATGAAAACGATATCGGTAAGATAATATCCATCAATAATGTTAATAAATGGTTCGTCGAGCCGAGATAGAAATGAGGGTAATCTAGATCATGTTCTACTCTCCTTTCGCCTATAAATGCATTATGCTTTATCAATATTAAGTAGTTAACGGTAAAATTCCCTTCTTAGTTTCTAAAGGTAAGAATAACGAATCGGACGCTAACAACACGCACCTTAAAATATTAAAGTAAGTCAATTTTAATTATTCATAATTAAAATTTTAATTATATATATATATATACACTACTACTACTATTCATTTTAGCTATTTTTGTTAAAAAATCGAATAGTTTTAAGAAAATGGTTACTGCAAAATCTATTTTAAGCGATTGTGAAATTAGTGTTTTGCAAAATTAGTAATTATTTGCATGAAAAGTGTGAAAATGAATTGTTCTTGGCAATATTGCTAAGTCGAAATTTTAGTGGGGCTGTTCTTAACAATACTAATCGGCATACCATAGCGTTGGTAACGTCGGGTCAATAATAATTTGTACTCGAGGTATCGGTCAGCGCAATTGCAGTTCAATAATATAAACAGAGGTTCGAAACCGGTCCGGGGCACTCAACGTCCTTTGCATTTGAGGTCACAAGCGTCTATGAGGGGCCATGGCCTAATTGGTAATGTCAATGAACAAATATTTGCCTCTGGCACTGCAGCTGGTTGGCAGCGAGATAGGAAGATACAACTATCCCGTGATAGTGTTTTTGCTTTGGTGATGATTACTCCTGTATTGTTTTACTTTGCGAACTAAAATCATATTAATGAAAAAACATCAGAGAAGAAGACTTATTTTTTTTACCCAGTACACCAGCATTGTCACTAATCTGCTTGTAGGTTTCAGTTTTTGTGTAAATGGATGTAACTATACATTTGTGATGTAGAGATAGAATATGCTAAATAGCTATCTGCACAATATGCTTCTTGAAAAGGTTTGAGATTTCTTTGTTTTTTGTAAATGAACCCCGGTGCATCAAATGGAGCATTTTCAATTTACAATAGTTGCCTTTATAAGGATATATAAAGGATTTCTTAAGAGTTACGTTTATCAAGTTAAATGTCCAAAAATAGAAAACCCGACTGCGACTGCAGGAACCATTGCATTTTAAACATCAAGATTTAAAGCCTTTTATTTTAATACCCTATTTGACCTAAGCGGGCGGAAAAAAAATTTTGGAACCTCACAATTTTGACTTCAAGGTCCGCCATTTTGATTTTTTAATTTATTAATGTACCCAATGTCACTTGCGCTACCAAGACGAATCTAACGATACCTTATACGTTAGAATCCATCAAGCTGTTTAGGCTGCAGAGTGTACCAAACAATTATACATAAATACATACATACTCTGTAAAAACATAACCCTCCTTCTAGTGCAGTCTGGTAATAACAAACGCTGATGATACTCTACGTACGCGAGTTGGTGTTGCATTATTTACACTTTAGATTGTTTGCGGATCGATTTCAAACGACTATCTATCCATGCGTTCTCATTAGGTTGAGGTCGCACAGACCCACAACATCCTTTTCATTGTACTTTTAACTGCAAGTAACAAGTAACCGAGGTAGTAAATTGGTATCAGACTAATAGAAAGAAGAATAAGCGACAGCTGAAACGGCGTATGCTTTCTTCTGTTTGTGTTGTACTATTGAAAGGCAATTCCTAACCTAACCCAATTACACATTATTTTTGTTTTGGCAATTTTTACATGTAATTGTTTAATTGTAACATTATTTATTCGTGTACAATAATTTCTTTATAATAAACAAAATTTTAACAAAATGTTCATTAGATGTATTTAAATAACTCCAAAAGTGAAACTTAAAAATCTATGTTACTCCAAACAAGCCACTTTCATACAATATACAAGATTTTGATTTGCATATATTTGTTGAGATGAGAAAGCATAAAGAACTGAGTACCTACATATTATGTGTCCCTAAGTAAATTATAATGTTATAATTATTTCAAAAACATTTATTAAACAGAATATCTAAAAAATCATAAATTTAGATCATATTGATTCAACAGATTGTGTATTCTAACTTGCCTTAGAGATCATTATATTTTACCTATGAATCTGCCAGCGCTTTATAGTAGGCGTTGACCTTCTAAGCTCGACTAGCGTGACCTGCTTTTAGCGAACTTACTTATATGGTTAAAGCTACATTGAATTTATATGATATTAAACATATTCGTATTTCTTATGAGCTATAAATAAATGTGAAATCAAATGTATTATTTTCCTGTTAGAAATTCACTGGACATCATATCGAATTATAAACCTCATGATTAATGATAAATTCTTTGCAGGTAAACTCGCCATAAACGATGGGGATCCTTTGCTACCACTATCATCTGAAATTATCACAGAGAAAGCAGAACTTGTTGAACCGATAACTTCTACTGCATTGACGTCTACAACTACTACAACTCAAACACCTCCTAGTACAACTACTGAAACTGTAACAACTACTGTTGAAGCTAATGAAGTACCAGACTCAAATTCTAAGCCTAAACCTAGATTGCTTAATCTCAATGTAGATGAACTACAGAATTTCGCAAATATACTACACAATCAAACCGAATCAAAAAATTCAAAGAAATTCTTTAGTGATCTTAGTGATGTAGACTTAGATGCGGAAGATGACGAAGAAACGTCCTTAGAACATCATGAAGAAAAACATCTAAAAATACCCGACAAGTTTTATTCAAACCTTCAGGAGCCATTTCGTCCAATGTTAAATGTCGAGCGTAGTGACGAATCGGAAACCTGTATTGATAATGGAGTAACTCATAAGGTACGTGTGACAGAAAAACAAAAAATGTTATATTTTACTTTAGTCATTTAGACAATTTTTCAAAAACAAATAGCCCGAAATTCATAACCTACTTTTAGGTCGGGGACAAAATAGACCGTGGGTGCGATGAAACATGTGAATGCACACCCGGCGGGCAGTTGGAGTGTGCGCCGAGATGTCAGAGCCCATTCATCCGTCGCGGCAGGCGCCTCAATGATCCCCTGTGCTTCGAGTCACCGGTTGATGAATGCTGCTCTATTATAGCCTGCGCTACCGGAAATGGTATCTTCCACTGAATTCTATCTTGATAGATCTTATATGACATTTGTATGTATTCAGATGAGCTCATCAACTGCTCGTAAACATTGTTACGTTTACGTTTTTTGTAGTTAATATAACATAGTAGGTTCTATGTGCAGTAAAATGTTTTATAAAGACGTTCATGATTGTTTGTAGATGCAAAACCAACGTCCGTCGAAGTGTGTCACTATAATAACATAACTCATCCAGTAGGTAGCAAGTGGAATATTGGATGTGAGCAAACGTGTTCTTGTGATAAGGACTCCGTAGTAACGTGTAAACCCAGGTAACACAACAATAATAAATATACAGAACTATAATAGGCATCATGATAATTTAAAAAGTCTGGAATCAAATATTTTTAGTTTATTTTTTAACAATACAGACATATTAATTATGATTTAATGTAAAATTTTAGGTGTAACCGCTTGCCGCAGTCAGAAAAATGTATTAACGTTCAAGATCCAAAAGATGAATGTTGCGAGGTTCAGGTTTGTGACGTTTCTCAAGATGACCATGAAGAGACACTTGATAATGCTAATAGTACGGCTGAAGTAAGTTCTATAATAACAGCACTTACAAATTATGTCATTGAAGATATCGACCCTAAAATTTAATTTGTTTTAGGTATCTAAAGATCATAGTGAAATGACCATGGAAAAGAGTACAACGAGACCACTAGTACTCATAGAACCCATTGGGTCTATAAAAGTACTCCATAATAACAGCGTACAAGTGAATTTAATACATGCAAATAACAGTAACGACCCAATCCATCTACAACTAAGTGAAAATGGTGGACTAACATATGACGATATAGAACTAAAATATTCTAATCTCATTTTAAACTTGAAGGGCGGAAAAAACTATATTTTAAAAACAAAAGAGACGGGAACTAAATTTAATTTCACAATTACTTCATCTGGTACAAAAGAAAAAGAAGCAATGGAAGAGCTTAAAAATAAAACAGTGTTTGGTTGCTATCATGATAACAAATATTATGAAGTTGGTAAGTTATATTTTCCTAATTGAAGTGCAGATTTGGACGATTAATCATACAAATACTACAAAAATATCTATTTTCTACTAGGGGAAGAGTTTCAAATTGGATGTTCTGAAATATGCGAGTGCACCGGTCAAGATACAAAAGAATGTGCACCAATGGTGTGCCCTTCTCACGTGGGCTTAGAAATCGTGTCTAAGAGCTGTGTTCAGTGGGCTCCCAATCCACCTCCTGTGCCACCAAACTGTTGTCCTAGAACTGCAAGATGCTTAAGTGATGGCACTTGCCATTATAAGGGTGTTCCGTAAGTGTCAGAAATTAAAGTTAACATATTTTCAATCATTATTCTGTATAAAATACTGGTATATCATTGACTTATTGTATTTTATTATCTTAGCGTTCCAAACTGGAGTAAAGTACCGATAGAACTCACAGGTTGTGAGGAGCACTGTTTTTGTGAAAACGGTGAATTAGACTGCCAAGAAGTATGTAGCCCATTACCACCTCTACCTCCACAAAATCTGCGCTGTCCACCCATGCACCGACCGGCTCCAATGAATGTTTCTGATGAGGATTGTTGTAAGGAATGGGGCTGCGTTCCACACGGTAACTTTCTTTTTAATATTTACAATCTGCGTAAATGAAAAAACATATTTTATCAAAATTATTCATCATTCAGTCTGTCAAAACTGAGCATCATTGGTATTTGGGTTTTATTTTTTGCTTTACATTTTTGATTATCATTATTTTTTATGTTTGCACGAGAAATATAATGCCATTAAATATTAAGTTTCATACATTCCTAATAACCACATTATTACTTGCAGCTGGACTCACAAATGGATCATCAATGCAACCTATTTCTACTCGTTATCAAAATAACTATTTAACGCCAAATTCACCAATTTTAACTCACCCAAAGTTCGTTTTGCCCGTATCTCAAATGCCAACAGAAAGTGCTAATATTAATAATCAGATTTTGTCACCGTTCAAATACGATTCTCATAATAGTCTCAAAAGTGCCACTTCCTACATAAACAATGGCCCATTGGATTTTCAAAGACTAAAGATACCAAAATTGCAACAAACAAACTCAACTGAGCGCCCTATAAAACAAAAGATTTCAGTGTTTTATAATATCAACCCATCTAAGCCCAAGTATAATGATTTCGCCAACTTTATCAATTTTTCTGAGCCGGTTAGTCATACTATCCAAAACACACCAATCAAACCCATAGACATTAAAAGTGACAATGTGAATACAAAACAAGACATAACTTTAAATCATAATAATAACAAAACACCACCAAGTTCGTTAAATATTCATGATTTCGAACGACAACCATCGTTAAAGAAAGTCCCGTTATCTGAAATCGATGAAATGAATCTTTTTCTTCCCAATTATGACAAAAAGCTTGGTCCAAAGTCCAAAGACAACAACGAATCGAAAACTTTGTATTTCGATACCGATTTACCTAACGAAATTACTACTGACGAAGACCAACCTTTGAATTTCTCGCTTCTTACACCTGTCAAAAATAGTGAATTTGAAGCTAAATCCATATTAAATAGAGATTCAAATAGGGATAAACCGGTAACCCTAAAAATGAAACCTTATGTAACGACAAAAAAACCTGACCCGTATGAGACCGTTTTACTTAGACCAATACCAAATGTGAAAATGTCAAAAACGATGTTGTTCCCTTTCAAAAATGAAAAACTAAAGTCATTCCAAAAGCCCTACTCGGCCTTAGACCTTGAGCAAATTTTAAAGCAAATGGAAGTCGAGTCTGAAGTCAGTATGAATATGGAAAGATCTGCCAATAAACTCAACCGCAGTGCAACTGCGGCAGGTCAGTGACCCTGCCTTGGTGTGACTTCATCTTTTATGTAATTTCGTCTTCCTTTAACAAAAAATATGAACTTTTGAATTGACTTCTGTTGCTTTGCTTTCTTGAACGATCTACCTTTCGAATTCTTATATAGTTTAGTACTCACAATAGACTAAACATACTTTTCATCACCCTTTCGTCAATTTAATGTATACTTAGTAGAATTGTAACACATTTCTAAATTCTTCTTACATAAATGCCTGTTTTATTTGAAGTAATGAAGTGTATATTTTTAAGTGAGTAGTTCATACTTAATACGGAGAAGGGCCAGGTAACGTTTTAACGAGTATACAGTTTTAAGTACCACTCATTGATTCCCAAGTCCCCTTAAATTTGTACGTTTTATGGCTATCTCTAATAATATTAAATATTGCAGTATTTTATTGCTCATAACTGACATTACACGTGAAAAAAACTGCCCATCTTTAAAATGATGTGTACAAAAATAGTAACAAGATAATAATTTTATTACAGATACATCAAAACCAATTTTCCCTGTTAATCCACATTCACAACCACCTTTTCTTCCTACAGTGCCTCCCGAAAACAACCACTACCCGCAAGAGGATATTCCCGATTACGACCAGAACAATGTCCATCGTCCCGTCCATCCCCTTGACCCCGCCCTCGCCGGTCTACCCCCTGGACTTCACATTACTAGTGGGGATGACAACAAACGCCTGTCAGTGTTGTCACTACAAGGAGATTCGCCGACCAGCATCAAGATGCTGTTCGGTTTGCCATCAGTTTTGGTCGGGCTCAAAGGAAGCATAGACCTTCGGTATACAGATACAGAGTAAGTTTTAATGCTGGTTTCCAAAACAACAAAACTCACAAAATCACCAACCGAAGCATTTTGGTAGCATCATCTTTAACGCAATTTTTAACTGTTTCTAGCGATCCAGATATCTCTCAATGGTACTCTCAAGTGTTTGCTCCAGCAGACGAAGTCCTCACAACTCCCAGGCTCGAGTTCCGCTTGACTGGCTTGAAGCCATCCACCACATATAAGATTAGAGGAAAATTGTACCTACATAGCATTCCCGTTGAGCCTGAGAGTGAAATTCTAACAGTCCGAACTCAAGATTTGCCGACGGTAAGTAGAGCTGAACTTACTACAATAGATAAACTTACTTTTATTGCAGTAAATACATTTATTGTACGATTGTGGTGGTCTGGTTGATAAATAAACTTGTCAATCAGACTGTGAACACTGTCTAGACTTTAAGCAATAAACATTGATAGCTAGATTGGGATATTATATTTTTTATAATCTTTTAAGATTGCCACCGTGGAAGAAAAGCGTCGAGAAATAGATTGCAAGTTGATGGTCCTTGACGTTAATGACACTACAGCCCACCTCGCCTGGAGACATTTCAGTGAAGACGAGCTAATGCTGATTGACGGTATACAAGTGAGGTGAGATATTTACAAAGATTTCCAGACTGTAATGAAAGATAAGCGCAGCATTAAATGCTGTTATTAGCGCATATCTAACCATGGAACGAATGTCTTAATTATTATTTATTTAATTGGTATATTTTAGGTACCGTTCTATGGGATCCCCGTTATATAGCATGACTGAGCTTCTACACCACAGCAGATCCACGGCTGAACTAACAGATCTGAGACCCGGTAGCACATACGAGGCATCTTTAGTGCTAATGCCGCCGCCAAGGGCGACAACTGAGCTATTCGACTCTAGCAAAGTCGAATTTGCTACTTCTCCATACATAGGTAAGAATTTAAATTATATTTATCTTCTCTACAGAAATATACCATCCCATTACAGCTCCTAAATAATCCTATCAATTTACACAACACGTTAACGATTAAAGTTCTTACTTTTTATGTACTTACTATGTAGAATGCCCAACAGAATTATAATTAGGGTTAGTGTCACTTACTGCACTGTAATCTAAAGTAATTAAAAAGTGTTTTTATCGACTTTTTTAATAATTTCAGACCCATACAACTGGACAGTAGAAGTGGAAGCGCGGGAAGTGGGCGCAGAGGCGGTGGAGCTCACGTGGCGCGGAGTGCCCATGCCGGCCGAGAAGTGGGTGCGCGTGTATCGTGCTGCCCACGACTGCGGGGACAGGCATGACCACGATGCTTTTAGGCTCGCCACGAGAGAGTCCCAGCCGGCGATCACGCTTACAGGACTTGAGGCTGATACGAAGTAAGACGAGATTTTTAATGCTAATTATAAACATGACAAAATTATTGAATTACATATTAAACTTTTTTAAAAAATATTGAAATATTAAATTTTAAGAGATTATAATTACATAAACTTCAATTTTTAATTTTACAGGTGTCGAGTCTGGCTGGACTTATTTTTGACGAACGGAAAAGTGAAAACAAGTAACGTGTTAGAGATCCACACAAAATCGTTGGATTCACCTGAAAATATTGACAGTAAGTTTCTACATAATATTATTATATAATATTTAAAGTATTTGTATAATATAAGATAGTAATAACGACGCTTTTTATCTTACAGACGTGATCGAGTCATCATCTATAGCGCGTGGTCCTGCGCGCGGGGACTACTACGGCGCGCTGGTCGTGGTCGGCGTCGTGGCCGCGCTGGCGGCGCTCGCGGCCGTGCTGTTACTGCTTGTCGTGGTCAGACGACACCGCCCACGATCCGTACAAATTACGTGTACGTTGCTATATATTAATGTTCAAGGTCATAGGTGTTTTTATAAAGTAGAGGTTTATAAAAACGTTAAAATAAAATGTACTACCGTGAAGACAAGATAGATCAATGTAAATGATTTCTAATAAGGTGACTGCACTTTCTTTGATTCTTTATAATATTAAAACAATATGTACTAACATATTGCTATAATCTATACATATAATAAAACAGTAAAATTAATATATTTACAAACTTATCAATATAGGGAGCTTAGAAACAGTAATAGAACACAAATCTACACAAAATGTTGTCTATTTGTACGCGCTAATCTCCGGAACTACTGAACGGATTAAAATAAATCTTTTTTTTATTTAATAGCTTTTTTTTTAAATTAAGTCTAGACACCACAAAGGGTACTTTTTATCCCGGGCAATTGTATCCCGCGTGCTATACAAATTTTTGCGCAACAAAGTTGCGGGCACCAACTAATACTATAAAGAATCGTCGTCGATGAGCTTGAAGTATTCCTTAAGCGATTTTCACTTACTAGAGTGTATAATTCTAGCTGTGCCATCAGCGCCCCGAGAG
This sequence comes from Cyclargus thomasi, assembly GCA_026546445.1. NCBI lineage: Eukaryota > Metazoa > Arthropoda > Insecta > Lepidoptera > Lycaenidae > Cyclargus > Cyclargus thomasi. The sequence goes on from JAOTAV010022019.1 coordinate 30,972, forward strand.
TCGTCTCTGCCGCCCTATGACAATCCGGCGTACAAACTTGAGATACAGCAGGAGACTATGGGTAAGTGTTGCAAGTTTATTCACTCTAAAAATAATACTTGTTTAAGGCAAAGAAGCTGTCTGATCTAAAAAAATACTACCGCTTGAAAGGACATGAAACCAGTCTTGAACTAAATTGGAATTTAGTGCGGGTACTGAACACTTAACATGTCCACTCAAATATGCACTTAATACTATTGACTTTAGGCTTCCATAGCTCACATTATGTTTTAGCAATTAATACCAATAATTAACAATAAAATAAACTTACCTCCTACTTTAAACAATCTCTGACCGAGAGACATCGAGACCGCTCTCGTCTCGTCTCGCCTGTCAGTCTCTTTCGAGTCTCTCGCCCGAGAGCTCTCGGCGAGAGTGTACAGCCGCCATAATGCCATCTTAAACCGAACCTTTTTTTCAGACCTCTGACAATTAAATTCCCGTGGGCAAAGCAACGGAGTGAACGGCACCTCGGAGCGGGGCGTTGACGTGCCCAACGGGAAAACTTACAACGAGATGGGGGTTTAAACTCCTTTTGGACAAACCTCTGGTGTAAAAGTGAAGTGACGTTTGTGGCTTCGGAAGTGACTCTCTTACCCGCATATGATACTACGACGTCATAGAAAGCACCGTGGAAATATCCGATGCGACAGCGCCCTATTATGCAATGTTGTGTTGCGACATCGCATCGTATTTCTGTGCGATGTTGTTATTCCTTTGCGACGCTGCTACGTGACGTTGTGGACTGGCCCCAAAAATAATAATTTTAACATCTTTTATGTATTTTATTTGATTTTAGCCGACATCATTTATGTTTCGTCGTAACACCTAAACTACTAATCCGATGACAATATAATTTTCAAGTAGTTAGATTATCTGTGCATACAACTTTATTTATTTTAAGGTCATGTACCTTTAAATCGGCATTACTGGTGTAATATGTATTAGTGGTAAGTTTAACTTGACTTATTGTATATAATGTACTTGTAAATGTTTTTATATTTTTGACGTTGTCTACGTAAAAGCGGGCATAATTTTTTTATTTACTCCTGAATATTTAGGATGTATAGGAATCTAGGATGTAGCGGTTAGTGACAAAAATATACCTAATATTCGGAAGAGCCATGGCTTAGGCAAGGTTAATATTATATTATTCTAAATTAACTAAAAAAGTGTACACGGTGCATAATTGTTCTTGTAGCAGTGAAATGCTATTGGCAGTTAATTTTCTGTAAGAAAGTGTACATTATTTTACTACGTGGTTTGAGTAAATATGCCGATTAAAATTACAGACATAAGTGGATGAAGCGGATAATTAACATTTTACAACCTTTGAGTACTGCTCTACTACTACTAATATTTTCCAATAAAATTTTGACAAATCTTGTAACTTACCTAGCTCATTATCTATATATCAAATCCACATTAGTTTAATTTAAAATAATATGGGTCCAAAGGCGTTAACGCAAAAACCCGAGAGTTTTTAAAATGTTACTTATCTGCTTCTTCCACTTATGTCTTCAATTATTACGTGCGAAAGTTCACTAAAGTGCAAGGACGGATCTAGGGGAGGTTAGGTCATGGGAGGTCCCTCCTATTTTGTGACTTGATGACGAGTATGTGACCCCCCCCCGTACCTCCCGGTACCAAGGCTGGACTCGCCCTTGCTAAAGTGTACCGACTAAATGCAAGATAATTTTTTACTGACTAAATTCTCAGTATATTAGTGCCTTATTTCATAAAATTGTAAATAGTGTTAATAATATATTGTAAGATTTTTATATGCATGTATTGAGTGTTTTTTACTTCGCTGTAGAAATTACATAAACCCCTGTCATGCATATACCAGATACCTACATAATGTAATGACTATATCTTTTAATACAATTACACTGCAAATAAAGTAAGTTACCTTTTTTTAATTTAGTGTGCTCTATATATATTTATCATCTACAACAAATCTAATTTTAGATTTTGTTACGCAGGAGGTTTTTGTAAAATAAAGTCTTATGTCAATTTTCTGCTGTTTAATTCTGTGTTTTTTTTTGTATAGAGTTTTCACTCCTAAATTCTCTTCATGACGGTAATTTCGCTCCTTAAATGGAAACCTTCATGAACAGTTTGAGTGGTTTTTGAGGGTAAAGGACTTGTTTACAGCAAACAAGATTAACTTTACTTAAGCGGTAAGTTAATCTTGTTTAATACAGAGATCTAATACGGTGTATAGATTATGCGTTAGATGGGATAGGACGCGTAAACCTAGAGTAGGCTTTTAACATTCAGAAGGAACATCCGAATAAGGGAAAGGTTGATTATAAAAAACGTCGTTTAATTCAAATACAACACCAAATCACAATATATTTTCTATAATAGTTATACATAATAGAATTTCTCTTTAAATATTTTTTTTTCTACCTTTACTATTCTGTAATAAAACTACTTTTCGGTTTATAAAATTGTTACGCTGATCGTATTCATTTTGGAAACGAGGTCGATAAATAAAATTTCCAATAATACGTTATACATAAGAAAATATATATTTGGAGCCAGTGCTGCTAGTGGGCCCAAAGTAAGTTTTATTACACTATATAGTATATTTTTCTCTTATTTTAACGATATCATGTATTTAATCGAATCTTCACAGCACAGGCTCCTGTGCTGTGAAAAGATGTCCAAATGAACTTGCATTAGCTGGGGTAATGAAGTCCATTTGCTCTCAACATATTAATGCCTCTTTTAAATAGATAAAATCACAAACCAAAATTACATTAATGATAAGCAAATAATGCAAATTTATATTTGACATTCTAAAACATAAAGTTCTAAGAATAGAGTTTTTAATGCAAGGAAAAAATTAAGTACCTACTATAGTGCATTGTCTTTCTGTACGTTTATCTAAGGTATATTAAATTTTACGCCCGTTAAACTTGCAGCATAATATAAATCGTAAGATATAGTATCTATATCCTAGGTTGTTCAATTCGTTTACAATATACAGTAAGTTTGACATAGCGAAACTATGCAATGTGTATGTTATACTCATATTTTATAACATAATTTTATTTTTTATTCTCTGTTGAGCGAGTTTATTATAACCCTATGTTTATTATGCTTGCAGTAATAAATCTTTTCCAACTTCTACCGGAATAAAAAAATGTTATTTTTATATCTAGGTTTCAGAACATTTTGAAAATCTTTGTGATATGTTATCCGATACTTCAGTTTACTTTTAGAAGGTGAATAGGATTTACTATAATGATAAAAGCGTCTGAAAATTGCAATATAATAAGTTAACGTAATTGTTAATAACATTTAAGGTATTAATGCACTTTTAAGTTTTGTTTCATCAACAATTCATTTTATCGATTATAGTGTGACTGCTACAAAAACTATCTTGCTTTTAAGTTTTTCGTGTTGTTGAATAAACAAATATGATTTGTCTCTAGTCTCTACCTTCTTGCTGGTAGATGTGACATGATATTTCAAAATATCAGAAGTTCTTCTCAGAAACAAGGCATACATAGTATTTCGTAAAAATGTAAGTACCAAGAAGTATAGGTATTTTTATAAGTCAATGTCAATCGATTTGAAAGAGCGTAAATTGTTGGAAATACTTACACGTATTTTGTACTCATATATAGTTTGTATTTGCAAGTTATTAATAAATTTCGATCATGGCCCCTGCTCATATATTTTTGAGACATACAGTGTTCAGCAAACTTTAGTTGAAGCGAGATCTTTTTGTTATTTCAAAGATAGTCAAAGAGTAAATACTAGAAGAAACGCTTTATATTCAAACATTTTATCATTCCTCTTGTATATCTAGAAATGACAGCAACTTTCCTACTTTATTGAAATAAACAAAATCATCTTAAAGTATTAAAACGTAATTTTGTTTTACCTAACTAAATATTTTAAGGTCCAATTGTACAATTTAGGCTCATACACTCGAAGTCGAACTGTTCATCACAATTTGCCACTTGCAAAAAGTCATTGTTAAGAAACAAATATTTAAACAAAGTAAAATCACTAAAAGTAATAACTGGTGAAGAAAAAACTAAGATAAAACCTAAACAAGCCATATCATTTCCAAACATGGTTCAGAAACCTATACCTAAACTAATTAACGAACCGATTCAAAACGCGTTTAAAATGAAAGTAGTACTTGGTGAACAAATAGGAAAGGTCATTTTTAGATGTGGGGGGGCGAGACTATTTGTTGGTGGCGTCTTCGTGTGCCTTCTTCACGACGGCGAGCTTGGAGTGGGGGTCGCTGGGCTGGAGTTGCGCGTAGGGCGGCGCTCGCGTGCCGTGCAGCACCAGCGACCAGCCGCGCAGCCATCCTGATGCGGAACTGGGCCCGGAGCCGCCGCTGAACCGCGCCTGAGAACAGAGGAATATAGTAATACATACTCGTGATTTCGTTGGTGTTGATTATGACTGTGTCTTTGTTTTATGTTTATATAGGTATAGGTAAACCGTGTTGACCTCCCAACTTCGAGTGCTTCGTTGCATTCTTGCAACTAACGAACTTGTGTCTCTTTCAAATTTCAGCAAAGTTATATGTATAAATAAAGAAGTAAAATTCCTTAAGCTTTTGTGTTCTGTTCGTTACTGAAACCCTTCTTAGCTACTGAACCGATTTTGATGATTCTTTATTGTGTTTGTTTTGAGGATGATTAAGGATTATAGCTTGAATACGCTAGTATTAATAATGTGCTCTCATCCTCTCCCTCATCCACTTCCTCGTCCGTATCCTCTCCCTCAAAAAAATATCCTCTTATTCATCCGAATCTTCTAAATTTACGCGCAAAAATTGCTCTTCCTCCTCTTCTTCCTCATAATCACTTTCTCAACAACCCTAGTAAATGCGCTGCGTAGAATAACTGACCTCTAAAGTCCATGTCCCCTGTGGGTACTCGCCCCAGGTATGCGTGGTCATGAAAGGCCACTTGGTGAACCCATCACGGCTGTCATCGTCGTTCGCGCGTCGGCTCAGGATCATCGATCTGAAAACATGTGGAAGGCTTCGTGAGAATCTCTCAGAACACCATTATATAAATAGATGGCGATAATTACTTTATTACAATGTCAGCTTTCTTTTACCACAAAAAAATCTGGGGCAAGAAAAATAAGGAACTCAAACTAGGCTGTTATGGAGCGGTCTATATCAGAATAATTGAGGCCCAGAGAATATTGATAATCGAGTAAGTATATCTCAGGGATTACCACCCAAAGTAACTGTTATCTGGGGCGATACTCAAACTAACGAATTTCAAGACTGCGTCGTCTTATAAACGTGAAATGACGATGTTAGCATAGTATGGCAATATTTCATCGAGTCCAAATATTATGATGTGCCGTTTGAGAGTTTTGTGCCGGGTTCAGCAAGTTATTGCTACTGACCTGGTGCTCATGGGGCTGGTAAGAAATAGCTCGAGGTTGCCGCAGCGTGTGGCGTTGGCGCTGATTACTGCCTGCATGTGCTCCAGGTATCACACTTCAGACCTTGTGCCCCGTGCAGCGTTACTGACCTGGTGCCCATGGGGCTGGTGAGGAACAGCTCGAGGTCACCGCGGCGTGAGGCGTTGGCGCTGACCACCGCCTGCACGTGCTCTAGGTACCGCACTTCAGACCCCGTGCCTGCGCAAGCACCCGCCTCGATGTGCAGCGTCACGCTGCCTTCAGATGGGATTTCGCTGGGAAAAAAATAGCTACTATGAACACGATATATGTATATATATGCAATAAAATACATCACGATGGTTACTATTCATAGTATAGGGTTAAACTGTATGTGTAATGCAAGATGCATGTTCTTTACCAGCTCATAAAGCTTTTTGTAAGCACCTTCACGTGATGCTAGAATCAATCAAATCTGGTATCTGATACTTTATAGGACCTTTTGAATAAATTACTAACGTGTGAGTATTGACGGAGCCAGCTTCGCAATGGTAACGCGGGGGCACGGAGCGCCAGTTGGCGGCCAGCGCGGTCATTGCGCCGGCGTCCAGAACTCCGAAACCGAATAGATGATTGAACTCCAGACCCACGCCGTTCATTGTCCAGTGGAAACGACCCTAAAATGTGACAAGGAAATATAGGTGATACGCCAATTAGTTGTGTCTAAGCAGATGCAGAAGTTGATATTATGAGGACCGCCAGTTTGCATTGTATCCGTCGGGTATATCTATTATTTTCTTTTATTATATTAATAACATAATTTGTCTATGGCAATGATCAAGTGTGAAGCAAAACACGATAAGCAATTATCTTGATTCTCAGGCACAATTTTTTTTTTTATCTTTCTCCTAATTATTTCCATGAGATTTGGTTAAAGTCATTATTTGCAGATAACAATTGACATATTAGTAGAAGAAATAATAATAAAATAATTACCTTCGCGTCGTACAAAGAGTTTCTTTTGGAGGTCAAAACGGTCAGATGCTGTATATCTCGCCAGGTCAGATTAGGACTGAAAATCGGATATAAAATTGTAGTATGTAGTAGGTATACTCGTACACAAATAAAATTTATTTAGCACGTACTATTTGCTTTAAAGTCCTATGGAAAATTTAAGGTCGAGAACAACTTTAACAACAGCGTACAATAATATTCCATAAAGTTTCCAACTATCAGAAAACTTCCCACTACGCAAGCAACCCCCTCGCCCACTCTAACCTTGGGTGCAAAGTTTTCTGAGCATGAGGCCTACACGAGGCCGGACCGCGCGTTAAAGAGGATCTGTGAGTTCCAAGTAGGTACCAAAACTTAAACATAGAGATTAATTTTAGCAAGCCACATCAGTACTTTGGCAAGCATTTGAATAGCAGCACTTAAATCAACTTACTTAGCATGTAAAGCCAGGGCAAACACGCCTGCCGCTTCCGGCGCCGCCGCGGATGTACCGGAGTGCGTGGCGGTGCACTTCCCGTATAGGTCTGTGGTGGCCACGCCCGTGCTCGGGTCACGAGCCCCGTTACTGAAAGTACTCGCCAACGTCGACGAACACGACTCGTCGTAGTGCGCGTTCTGACCGTCGTTTATGGCGCTAAAAGAAAATGTAAAAAAATTATATACGGTTGAATTAAGAAACCTCTTTGGAAGTCGGTTCAGAAGTAAATGGAAGTGGCTGAAACTTGTCATGAGTATTGAAATCTTATTTTGCTACAGAATTCGTAAATTAAAACGAAGTAATTGATAAAACTGAAATACCGGACATGACACAAGCCCTGGTCCAAGCGGTCGAACGGTGAAGTTATCTACCGCCAGACCCAGTACATAAACCAGTCGTAAGCCAGTATGGTCAGTGAAATCGGCAAGCCCTTCTACACCTCAGCGATTCCACTGGCTACCAGCGGACGGGCATGACACAGAATGGCTACTCTTAACACCCAAGAAACTTTACCTAGCTTTGGTGACCCCTCTACACCCAAACCACAACACCGAAAGGCGAAGGGTGGAGCACTATATACCGGAGGAACCAGGAAGTGTCATACTGGACAACTGAACACTAGCAAACGGACATGGACATGAGGAACTAAACACCAAGAAAGACGACAACATCCCAGATGATCAAGACATCGATGACATCCCAGGCAAGCAGATGACATCAACCACCAACCGGTTTCAAACAATGCACTGACTAGACAATTATTAATAAACTTAATTTACTCCTTAACTTTACAAAATTTATTTTAATTAATTTACAAATTTGGACAAAAATTTTATATCAATATACTTAATTTTACACTTTATAATTAAATTGTATAAAACTAAAGTAGAAAAATTTTAAAGCGGAAAAATTGTAATATGCAATTAAAACTACAAAAAATTATAACTATTTAAGGACACGGACCACTATGGTCTGTGAAAAAAAAATGATAAAACACTTGTGAACTTTTGAAAGTCATTGGTTTATTCCTGTATGTTATACTATAGACAAAAGTCAATATTATCTTGGACGACATAAAAATGACTACGATGCCTTAAAACCATCAAAATCATCTTTTTTCACAAAACCAATATATTTTTTCTTAGTTTTGAAGAAGCCATATTTAATGATAATCTAACAAAAATGCCAAAAAATAAAAGCTCTTCAAAAATAATGTCGATGTTTTTCAGCTCAGCAGTTTTAAAGTAAAATAAAACTAAACGACTTCTTTGTTTTGAAACTCTTGACAATTTCAAAGTATTTTATTTTCATGAGAAAAAACATATTTTAAAGTTAATTACGGTTACTACTTTTAAGACGCAACAATAACGCAGAATTAGTTTCGAAAATGATAAAACGTTGACTATCATAAAAATACATACTATACTTACTTCATAAAATGTCTTCTTATTTTTTTTATTCTTCACATGTAGGAAGTGTAGGATCATTATTTATACTAGAAAAGAAAATCTTGTAGAAGCCGGTGCTAGAACGGAATTTAAAACTTTTTGAAGTGCGCGGGACGATGAAAAATGTAGCGTATGCTCCCGGAATATTAAGGAAAAGCTCCACTTCCTTGGAAACCTCGTAATGTACTACAATACAAAAATACTTAGAAATACAAGAATATTTCGAACTAAAACGCGAATATCGGTTTACTGTAAATCAACACTAAATTTTTTAGCTCCATTCATAAATACTTTCAGCTTATCTACGCGTGTTCGACGTCATAAAATTATAAATACCTTTTAAAAATAGTTTCTAAAAAAAGCATAGACCCTAGTGTGTATTTGTACTATTTCTATGTGTACTGCTCAGGAGCTTTACAAGGGTTTAGTTTCTATTGTATGGTATTTTTAGTATTAAGGATAAAAATACGTAGGTACCGGCGTTATACGTTTAACATTATGTAGCACACATACGGATGTATAAATAAAGTATTTTTTATTTGGCCATAAAATTGCAATCAAAACTGGCACGCAATGCGAAAATATTATAACGCAAAAAAAATTAACCACGCGCTATTTCCGATTTCACGTCAAATATTCGAGAGAGCTTTCGAGCTCATCCAAGAGTATTCATGAGCAATGTTGTGTTTATTGTAGGTATTTGTATAATTGAGGGTAATTAGGCATTATTTCTTAACAAGTTTGTTCGGAATCTTACTGTTTCATTGACGTAACACCTAAAATCTGCACAGGATGCGATAGAAGAGACTTGGACCCCCTTTTTTTAAATAGATAAATGCTGTGACGCATTCCGTAGGAGACAGCGGATATGTGGGGTCACTACGGTTGACTGGCCGCAGCCCTGGCGTCCGGGACAGAATTGGACTCCTAGCTTTAATTTACCTGTTGATGGAAACGGTCCACATAGAGGCGGCGTATCCATCGCAGTTGCAGTCGTCGTCCTCACCGCCATCGCCACTTGCCCACACGTAGATGTTGCCGAGGCCGTTCCGACCCTGTATCAATACATTTCATGACTCAACAATGAAGACTAGCAGAAAAATAAATTTAGGAAGTCCTGTTTTTTTTGCATAATTTGAGATTTTATTTCCGGGAAAAGTAAGTCACAATAAGTTTTTAGTTTAGTTAGAGAATCGTGTTTTTTTGTACTCGGCGAGTTTGAACTTAGCTTGACACGCTGCCGCGATACCCTAGTGGCCAGAGGCATAAATACTGTCGGGGTTACCCTCTATCAATCAATCAGTCAATCGACCAATTAATATAAAAAATATTGTAGAACTCATAACTTAGAATAGCTACGAGTATATTAGTAAATATATAAAAAAACTTAGATACTATATAGATATAGAACTTAGATTAGACATCTAGGTACAGATCTAAAAATTTTCGTTTAACTTTATGTAGCGTTTCTTTTTCGCAACAAGACATGATATTTCGATGTGATGCGAATATATTCCTAAAACGTAGTTATTACACCGAGTATCACGGCCCATGGGAAATTAATATTTGTTATTAGAAAAGGAAATACAGGCCTAGTCTATCGCAGCTGATATTTGTAAACAGATTATACATATATTATTATTTTGCCGATACGAAATACTTTTGTCTTTTATTCTTTTTTGTATTATTTGACAGTATTTTAACTATTTGACGACAAAGTGTGAAGTAAATAAAGTGACAATAATATCGAGATGTATAGCGAGCTTAGTATTTAAGTTTCAAAATTCGACCATAAATATTTAAATCTATCGTGTAGAGGACCTGTAAAAATATTATCTATTCTTAAGTCAATCACAGTCAATAATACCAGGCCAATAAATTTCATCAAAACAAAATTCACCGACACAACCATAGACATAAGAGTAATTCGTGTATGATTATCATGTCAAAATATTGTAGGGTGCGTAGCGTTTTATTTTTTTTTAAATACGCAAGATTAAAGCACATTTTAAAATAATATTGGTACTCCACACTCCTCCATATCAACAATAAATGGGAGAAATTTCATGCTTTTACGTCAACGCGTCTTTCGTAAAAAAAGGTACCAATTTTTGCGCTCGCGATTTATATATAGATACTTAATAAATAATTATATAAAACTTGTGTAGTAAGTCTAAACTAACTTCTTAATTTGTTATTATATAGATATACAAAAAATTAATTGATATCGGTCCAGGCGTTTTAGTGACATACTCATCGTATACAAAAAATATACATGTAGCAAAATTCACATCTAACCTAGGAGCACTGAAACACCATATTTTTAAGTGCAGGCGCTCCAGCAATAAGGACATTGTCATATAAAAGCAGAAATGTCATACAAAGCTACTATTTTAACCCTACTACAGTGGTCTTTGTACCGAGGACTCTAAAACCATGAGTATTATTAATATCTATGATAATAATATCTATGGACGCGTCACACCACGTCAGTCTGGCCCCGTGGTCTGTACCTGAAGGACTTGTGTTACGGGTATCAGACAACGGAAATATATTTAATACTTTTATACTGTACACATATTTAAAAATTTTATTATGTGATACACATATTTAATACACATCCACGACCCAGGGACGTTGAAAAACTTTCGTTCTGTCGGCGGGATTGCGACCCCCGGCGTGATCTACCAAGTTACTCAACCACCCAGTTTATAAAGCTTCAAATAAAACTAATTATAAGGTGTCCCCACATGAGTGTGATGCATATTCATACGGGTAATTACATAAGTTTAGATGCAATTCTAAGATCGATTAGCTACGGCGTAGTTGCTCCGGTAAAACGTAGAAGCCAAGGGAGTCAACACTCAAAAGTAACTCGGTTAATTATTCAGTACTCGATTAGTTTCTGTTTGACTTCAGAAACTACTCAACGTAGTTTATGGACCATAAATTCGAAATATCCAATTAAGTCGAAAGTTCCATAAAATTCCAATAAACGTTTTCCAATATAAAACTGTTTATTCTTTAACTTTAAAAACATGTGATTCATCTAAAAAAGTTAGCAATAGAAAAATAAACTGAATATTTTTGCCAGATTTTTATGTATTTTCGAAAAAGATGTCAGAACAATACGTACATTTACATTGTAAAAATATTTTTTTAGTTTTAAACTTAAAGATTCATACTTAGTTTTACACTTCAACTCTATAAAGTTTTAAGAAATAAAGGTGTGATTTAAAAGCGTTCCCTTGAACGAAATACTTTGACGAATCTAAATAGACCTTTCGTGATGGGATTCGATTCTTCAAGTAATTCAATTTGACATGTACTCGATGATAAATAGATTTTGACCTTTACTCAAAGGAAGAATACAACACTTTTGCCATCGGCAATTTTCTTTTGCGCTCCTTACAAAGTTCTCAGAAACCTCTATTGTGAATTTATTGTTCTATATCTATTGTAAGAACACGTGTACAAAATAAGTATTGAAACTGTACAAGAACGATTTCGAAACTTTGTTTTAATTTTTACAATTATTAATATTTCTTAAAATGTGATATTAAAACATTACATGGTCTAAACAAAACTGATACTAGCATGATAATGTAATAAACCCTTTGAGAGGTACATCAATAAATGCTTGACTAATATCCCACACCCCAAAATTAAATGAAAAAATATAGTCAAAACTCACGAGAAGATGTAAATTTATATCTTCTCGTGAGTTTTGACTATATTTTTTCACTTAAAATTGCTTAACTATATTTACGAGTATATAGTTATGCAATTTTAAGTAAGTACAAATAAAAACAACAACGAACATAATATCCTGTTAATAAGCCAATTTAAAATAGTTAATTTCATTACTCGTGCCAACTAATGTTTTTATTTTATTGCTTTTATATGACTTTACAACATGGCCGCTTAAAGGTACTAATTCGACGTCCCAGCAGACAATGCTGTCTAACTTTACAGTTGGACTTCCAACTCAAAGTTACAGTAACTTCTAACTTCGAAAACCTGCTCTGTAACTGACTCAACCTATTTTCATACTCAAGTAGTTGACTTCATTTTACTGTAAAGTTTGGAATGAAATATTCTTATTGTGGCATAAGTTACATAGGAACCGGAAATCTGCTTTTACAAGAATAAAAAATTAAGGTCTTTGTCTATTACCAGGCCGCAAACGCACGTTTTCCATATTAGGCTTCCGAATTCGTTTCTCGCTTGCAGACTTGTATTGAATGCGGAATTCGTTTCCTTAGCGGGAAAGTGAAAGTATCCACTACTATATATTTAATGCTGATAATTCAATGCATTATGATGCCACGATATACCTAATAGTACTATTATTTATTCTGTGCTCATACAAATAACCTATAAACCTTTTTGCTGCCGGCCTTAAGCAGACTTTAAAAGTGACATTAGTTAATAGTAATAATGTAGTAATAAAGTTGATAGATAGTACTACGTAGAGTTTCAATATGAGATGACCCCTAATGACAGAGCTGATGATGATGACGATGATGTTTTTAAAAACTACTACAATAGCTTATCACGGTGGTATCGTGTGTCAACAAAATTTATCAATATGAATAAACTATTGACGCCTATGAAGATAAGATTGAAGCTTTATTGCGATATTGCGTGTTCGACTAATATTAACAACTTATATATAACAAAATAACACAATGTCTTGATGTATAAATATGATTTATATTGGAATTAAGAAACAACGTAACCGTTTTTATGTGTGCTTATAGCCTTGTGATTCTTTCAACACGCGAGTCGCGATCGCAAATTCGAAAAAAAAGCCACCTTCAGAACTCGGCAGCATTTTTTTTACAAACATTGGTCTAGCGACGGACGCTGCAACAAGCCTGTGGTCGCATAGAGCAAAAAAAGCTAAAATTCAGTAGTAAAGTAGCATTTTTTGAATTATACCGCGAGTATTCGAAAGCCATTCATGATGGTACATTTTCAAAAAGGAACAAAAAATATGCATCGCTTTTAAGCAGCGTGGCATTGCTACGCGATTGCTACGGCGCATATCACTTTACCAGCACAATTTACTCTCCGTTGTGTGTCCGTTGTATCTGTCGTGTGCTGATCGTTATGGCGAGTGTACACTCTCGCCAAAACACAGCGAGACCGCCCGAGTTAGAGAGTGTAAATGGGTGCACTTGTCAACAATGGGTGTTGCACAATGTGCTTACGGCGAAAGTGTGCAGTCGGGCTCGGGCGGATTGAGATATTTAAATGTTCAAGTTTATTATAAGAATAGGATTCTACCTTACCTCATTAACTCCCCGTACTATGGCCCTCATGGTGGCGTTCCGGGGTCCGTCGACGGTACGGCCGTCGTCAGTTGGTCCCCAGGATGCGCTGTAGATATGGATCTTGTGCGGCTCGTGGCCCATAGAATTGGCCTCGATCAGGTCCGTCATGTATGGCTGGTCCAACATCCTTATACCTAGTAAAATATTAAGTATGAGAAGAATCAATACTAATATTATAAATGCAAAAGGGTGTCTGTCTATCTGTCGATCTGTTACCTCTTAACGCTACCGCTCGTTAACCGCTGAACTGATTTTGCTGAAATTTGGTGATGGAGACACTTTAAGACCAAGGAAAGGACATAGGATACTTTTTTCCGAAAAAATGTACGGTTACCGCGCGATAGATGATTATTAAGTTATATAATTTATGATGAAGATGAATTTCTGCTAGGAAATTACCATTCTAAATTAATGAAAATACGGGCTCGGATACCTTATGATCGGTTCGTGAAATTGGCTAGTTGACCTTATGAATAAAAAAATAAAAGAGCATATTATTATGATAATTTGATAAATTAAATAGCTAAATATAAATGTTTTCATTTATACATAGATACGATATCAATTTATAATTTCAATTTTAAAATTGCCCTTTTTAATCTGTACATCACGTGATCACAAACGACGACGAAATTGGTGCAAAATTTTCATATTTTTTAATTCTTTATTATTTAATTCAGAAAGGTGTTTTTTAAATTAAATATTGATTTTAAAACATATTTTCAAGTTAATGAATGTAATTTTAAAGTTGTTTTGTTGCTGTTTAGCGAGGTTATTTTGAGAAAGTAAAATAATCACTGAAAATTGCCTATGTTAGAAATAAATTGACTTTTGCAACAAGTATCAAATACCCTGTCAAGTTATTTTGTAACAAACTTAATATTGGAGAGAAAGCTAATAAACTTCAAAAATATATTGAACTTCATTTCAATTCCGTACGCTATTAGAATCTATAATATAATTACGTAATACTTTGCTTAAACAGCAAAATAAATCCATTTCTGCATAAAGTACCGTTAATGATACTAATATAAATAAGATAAATGAGATATTTTCCGATCTCAAGTACATAATACGGATGCTCATTAGCGTGGGAGAGGAGTACCATGCCAGTACGAATGGCCCGGCTCGACCGGAGTGATACCACGGCCTCACAGAAAACTGGCGTTAAACGGCGTAATGCTGTGTTTAGTTCAGTGGCTCAGTTTCGTTCAATGGCAGTTTACCGGTAGCTCAACTTCCCTTATCCCCTCTCCCTATTCGCATTCCCAATTCCCTCATAAAAGGCCGGCTAATCAGTTGTGTCTGTGGGCAGCGGCAGTTGATTTAAGTTTAGTTAAGTTTATTTAGGGTAACCCGTCTGTTCGTTTGTCCCCTAAATATAATTAAAAAAAATAATACTACGAATAAGGGCCCTGGTCATTAGGACTTTTTATTTTGATTGCAATTAGCAGCTCATTATCTATAATCTTAAGTGTAAAAAATACTAGAAAAACTTAGCTTTAATAACTAGTCAATAAAGTTTTAAAAAATGCCACATATACTCGGAAATCGAAAATCCGCCTTATTCCACGGAAAAAAACCTGGAAAACATAAAATTTTACGTATATGGCCTTTTTCCGCGGAAAGAAAGAAAACCTACTGTTATTATTGTTCATTTGTTGAGTGCGCACAGTGGCAAAAAGGATACTCGGAGGTCAACTGCATACAAATTTTTACCTTTTAAATGACATGCGGTCATTTGACATATTAAATCACTACGTTTTCCAACCTTATTTTGGAAGGCAAATATATTACAATTTATTAAATACAAGTGACTATTACCACAGAATAATTAATATTACTAGTACAGTAGCCTTACTCCAAAAGCTGCTAAAGTTAATATCAATCATGCTACGTTACTATTAAGCTCAAATTTCGACCGGGCCACGCTGAATGCCTACAATTATGACGTTGACAACTGCGCTCGAGTGCGTTCTCTTTCTTACGCATAAGTCGTTCCTTTTCTGTGTATATCAGGATTGTGAGGCCCTGGTGATGTGCCCCTCCGGAGGGGTACTTGCAGCTTAAAGTGTCACACGCGAGTTCAGCAGGTTGCTATTACTACTTAACTAGTTACAGGACAGATGTTACACAAACAAATATTTATGTAAGTAACATAATTAAGTTGTGTTTGAAGATGGTGCTCAGTGTCATTGAAGCAGACATCAGCAAGTAAAGTAACAAGCGGCAAAATGCAGAGATTGCAATCCGCAAACAATCTGTTAACTACGCGCTGACCGCAGACGGCCATCACGGCTCAGCGATATTGCCATTACTACGAGTATTTCCGCCTCGGAACGATCCCGTCAAATATTCCATCGGAAATTTATACCGAACCGTAATATCCGTTGATTTGTGACTGAAAATAATAAAATAATTATGGATTGTGATGGACGAGAATTGATATATTGAGTAGTAGTTTTTTCCCACGGCTTCGATCTCGTGGAATTCAAACTTGTGCATTCAAAAAAATCAAGACTTTTAGCTTGGGTCGGGCATGAGACGGATCACTTTCATTTGTACAATAAATTTCAGTAATATATTTTCATGTTTGGCAAAATTGTAACCATAAATCAACGAAACTGAAAAGTTTTTAGAACTCTCGGGAGATGAAAAACACAAAAATAACAGACGTATAGTATTCCTGGTCACATTAAACTTCGTAGTTTGTAAGACATATAAAATCAGGGCATCGTTTTATGTAAGGAAAGTAGTACGAGTTTTGCCAATTTAGCGACTTTGTGGTCTAGAATGGCAGATTTTGCTCAAGACCAGAGAGAAAAAATGTTGTCGCTAAAAATAGTTTCATTAAAAATACATTATTGCATCGCTACGCTTTTAACAATAGTCTGATTACACATCAATACATTTTTTATTTTTTCCCTATCCTAACTTACAGAACAAGCTAGTTCCCTGGCACCCACCAGAGAGACTTAGCGACTTTCTATCAACATTCGACCTTGAGTCTAATGACTTAAACTTCTAAGTGTTGGCAACACTGACGGGCCAAGGGACGTAACACCCTTATAAGTGATGAGGTTATCAAGTACGTCATAAGTTAAGATTGAGGAATATGCCATTACGAGCGATAACTCCGGACGGAATTGCCAATTACGACTAATTGGGAGCGAGATTAAACATTTATTAATGACAAACACTAGGCTTGTATTTACCAGACATTAATTGTGTATTTCTGTATATGAGCTAGAACATATTATAGGAAAACGACTTATTATTATTGGTACTACAAGTACCCGTACAACACAAACGTGTGCAAACAGCTACTTATTATCAAACAAAATCCTAAGTAAGGCACCAGTAATCAACCAGTAAAAAGTTTGTAGACGGATAGTTGTTAGCTCATCCTATTATTATGCTTACAAAATATCCTCAGTAAAGACGCAACCAAGTTTATTATAACAGTATAAATGCAAAATGTACAATCAATATCTGCATGTGTTTCACCATCATTGTTAGTTTTAAAATATGTAAATTGAATTCCAACAAGTATGTAAACCTAAGCCCAACTCTATACGTTTACGCAAATAACACAACAACACACAAAAAGACTGACCCCAATTATGTATTCTAAATTCAAACATAGGAAAGCACTCGTACATAAATACGTTAATTCAAAGCTGTTATCAAATATTGAACCAATAATATAAACTGCCGCCCACGCGTCGCTTTCCATACGAGCCCGTTATGATTATTCTATTGTGGGCTGACGTCACCGACGATACGGTTAATAAGGACTTGTCAAAATAATCCCTCTTATCTCTATGTAAACTGCAAAGCTAAAAATGCAGCGAATGTAACATAACTGAAACGAGCATAATCTGCTCGCCATCGGAAACAGCACACAAAAGTAGTCGACGCTGTCGGTCCATTACATTAAAATCAAGTCAGCTACGAGTACGTAGAATTCTAGTGTACTAGAGATCGCCCTGTCCTCGAAATTCGACCATAAAATATATTAAAATCGATTGTGTAGAGGAGCTACAAAAACATAGTCTATTCTCAATTCCATCTCAGACTTCAATTTGGCATAAAAGTTCCGTTACCAGGCCATTAAATTTGATAAAAAACAACTTCAACCATAAACAATAAAATATTTCGTGTATGATTAATGTGTCATTTTAAAATATTGTAGTATGCGTGTTGTCGTGTGCGTAACAATTTATTTGTTAAAAATATGTAATATAAAAACATATTTACAAATAATGTTGGTATTCCACGGTCCTCCTCCATATCAACTAATACTACGAAAAGTTTCATGCTTTTACATATACGTGTCTTTCGTGAAAGGCGTAAAAAGTGTTCCGCTCGCGTATTAGTATATAGATTCATAATTTCTTTCGTTATTCAGTCAAAAATCGAGTACAGAATCGATCAGACTAAATCAGGCTAGAAAAGAATGCTTAGCCAACATCGTGCTAGCCAAACATTTAAAGTTAGATAATAGGATCCATGACATTAAATCATGACTAAGAAACATTGGAAAATGTTTGTTTCGTCGACGGGAATCGAACCCGCTAACGAAATCCCTGGCACATGTTTATCCATCCATTGTTTTTTTTTTAATTTGATTCATAAACATCTGAGTTACGG
Organism: Cyclargus thomasi; assembly: GCA_026546445.1. Classification (NCBI taxonomy): domain Eukaryota; kingdom Metazoa; phylum Arthropoda; class Insecta; order Lepidoptera; family Lycaenidae; genus Cyclargus; species Cyclargus thomasi. The sequence goes on from JAOTAV010022019.1 coordinate 49,346, forward strand.
TTTTAACTGATATCATGTTAAGGTAAAAGTATTTAAAACAAAATCATGATTTGTTTAACGTTTTATCGAAAAAATATTAAATGAAAATGTGTAAGTATTGGGTTAATGGAAAAGAAAATACTTTCTATTTTATTTAATGGAAACCTCCCGCTGTTAGACGAGTGCCTCTACTTATTTTTTTCCTTTAAATACTTTTAATACCGGCTTTGAATAATAACAAGCCAGGGACAAGTAAACATTTGTGACATTAAA
>JAOTAV010022020.1:0-22721 GCA_026546445.1 Cyclargus thomasi
AGCCAGCCCATAAAACGCGCGCAGTCACATTACATATAATATACTATATAATATTATGACATGAAATATGTTGTAATTTATTTATTACTCTCACCACAAGTACACAATACAAAAACTACACACTATAAAGATAACACTGATTTTGTGGGAGACTGGTGCCTAAACTAGGCGTAGCCTGTATTTCAGGATACCAGGATCTCACTCGCTTGGTCCAGCTAGTTGATACAGAGAAGTGAACGTCAAAATTTTCCTATGTTGTTTATTGATTGAAATAAAAATAAGTCCGGTTTTCCATCCTGACGATATAGCTCCAGAACGAACGAACCGATTTCCACGATTTTGCACGGTTTGTTTCGGTCTCCGTGAGGTTTGTAGCAAAAAAAAATCAGGAAATATTTCAAGAGAAAAGTTACAACGCGAACGGAATCGCGGGCAACAGCTTTTGTTTTAATAAAATGAAATGAATATTTAGACCACTTTAGATGCAAGCCTCATGCGCTACCTGTCAAACTCTACATTAAAATAGAGAACAACATGAACGATCTGCTTCACCGCTTACTGATAAGTGTATAGGTGTCGGATAGTCTATCCACAACTTTTTTTGACAGATGGTGTATGGAGAATCTGTCAAATTTGTGGATAGCCTATCCGAAACTCTATCAATAAGCGGTGATACAGGCCCTAAATCTATCATAGTGCAGCACATAAAACAATGAATGAATGAACATAAAAGAATTAGAAACCCAAATTATACAGAGCATATACATATGAAATCACTGGACATTGTGAATATAAGTAGATAATATTTCAACGGGCCGAAGTGAACTGTAGCTAAGAGGACTCTCAATAATGTCAATGTGCAAGTTTGTATCAAAGGTCGTCATTTGTTCAGTCAAAGACATGAAAATAAATACGCGTTTAAGCATTTTTTAAATTCTACCCCTAAGAGGGTGAAAAGAGAGTTAAAGTTTATATAATATTTTCCACGCAAGTTCGTCATTTCTTAAATTAGGGACCTAAACCTGTAATAGGAGTTGAAAGTTTGTATGAAAGTTCGTCATTTGTACAGTTAAAGAAATGAAATTTTATTTCTGAGCTACTGATTCAAAACAAATGAATACGTCACGTATACGTCGTCTACCCCAAAGAGGGTGAAAAGGGGGTTAAAGTTTCTATAAGGTTTAACGCAAGTTAGTCATTTATTAAGTTAGAAACCTTTGTTTCTGAGCTGCTAATTCAAAATAAATAACTGTTTAAGCGTTTTATGAAATTTTACTTCCAGAGGGTAGAAAAAGTGGTTGAAATTTTTTATGACAATACTTCTTAATGCGAGCGACGCCGCGGGAAAAAGCTAGTTATTTATAAACAATGGAAAGTAACATTTTTTTTATTACAATTTAAATGCAAACTATGTAACAGGCGGATTGCTAATTCGAAAATGGGAATAAAACCTGTCATTGCAATGTTATATTTGATAATTTCATGGAAAACTTACACATATGGATAATTGTGGGACCTTAATTGCTCAGAGTCTGTCATACTTCGGTACATAGAGCCTCAACTTACCTTTAGGCTTTATATACGAATATTTATTTTAAATCCCTCCCTTATAGATACAGGACTAGTTCGACTTAAAGACTTACCTTTGTTTTCATTCAGTCATTCTGAGCTAACCTGTGGTGTTTCATATTCTGCAATCCTGAGCAGTAGCACAAAGCTATGCGTTGTTTGCCGAAGGCCGCACCGTGGTCAGTCACATGACTGCTGAAGTCTACAATACGCAACGTTTGCTTATCACAAAGGCCGATTAACAATTATTGAACACACATTTGTTGAAAACATTCGCATCTTATTTGCATGGTTACAAAATGTGTAAAAAAATAAAGTATTCCTTAGCATACTTCTTTTCGTTTACCACGTGGGGTTGGTAAAATTTTTCGAAATAAAAACAACACACTCTTTTCGAGGACATGTATCTACAGCCGGCCTGAGGGATTCAGTAAGTCATTATCTAAACGTTTTCGCTTCTTTGTAGATTCGCCAAACAAAATGTATGAAAATGACATAAGCGTTCGTTACGCCTTAATTATGTAATTTCCATACATTTCGTTTGGCGATTCTACAAAAAAGCGAAAACGTTAAGATCTTGGCTATCCCCCCAGGTTACTTGTAATAATGACCAAAAGTAATGTTATTCCATTCTTTCAACTAAGCTAGCTAGGTTGTTGATGATGATGGTGATGATAAATCTATATTTCAATAGTTAACTTAAATATCTTACAGACATGCTTTTCCAGGTTTCTTGCCTAAGGTATTAAAAGAAAAAAGTTTTATTAATAAAAAAACAAAGGGTTGAGCAGGGGTTGAGCAGCTGTGGCGATTCTAGTAGAGATCGCAGTTGTCTTTCGGAAAGTAATATACTCACCGAGAGCGTTGGAGCACCGCCTGGCCCCAACGTGGACTTACAAACTTTTGTATTAGATAAAACTTTCATGCTGTGTTTTACCCTGTTATTCCTAGCGTCCATGTATATGGTATTACTTGTATGTAAGTAGTTAAAATGAAACCTAAAATATTTTACACCATTAAGCAAAAATCCAGATTTATGGATACTGAGAAAAGTATGTGTTTACTCCAAAATACAAAGATAATGACTTCGATTATATTAGGAGGGAATATTGATGGGATTCTGAATTAGAGGAGCGTATTTATTACTATAGTGGGCTAAAAGATATACAGAATAAAAAGAAAGTCAGATTGCTGTTGAGAAATAAGTAAGATATAAGCGATTAAAGTTACCTATCTCCTTCTTAAAAACGTAAATTAGTATGAACTTTGCATGAACCTATAGACTTTAACGTCACAGTCAATATCGGATTTCTCTTTCTAACTGACTAATTCACTTAATTTTGAATTTTATCAAAAAAATAATTAGGCTACATCGTGCATCGTATTTCAATAACTACATATTCTTATAAAGTAAGAATTAAATACCATGTATATACCCTATTCTGAAAGAAGCCTATCTTGTGCTTACTGTTGTATTACTCAGCGTGGCAAAGCACGTGCACGTCGCACAGTGAGATATTATATTGTATGTTAAAGTTTGACTAACGTAAGTTAAACCTAGCAAACTAGCAAAAGCGACAAAATTATCAAAAATTCTTCATAATTCATATACATTTCTTTATATCGTAGAATTTTTCCTAATTTATTGAGAGCTGCGAATCCTTTGCTCTAATCTATGACGTACCAATAGTGGTAGAATATCAACCATTAAATATTCGTTATCATGCACAAGTTTGGGCAAGTGATACAACTTCAAGAAACGCGCTATTTTATGTGTCCCTCTAAAACTCAATTCAAAATTTTGGTAAAGCTACCACTTTACTAAATTGACTGACTTGATGCGATCCTGACTTTGACTAGTATTATTGGGACAAGGACGTTGATTTTCCGCTGTTACTTGACACTGGCCATGGTTATATAGCCGTAGTGCCATTTAAATATAAAAAAAAAGACACTGTTTGACAGTTGACATTGACTAATGAATGTCAATTGAAATTTCGACAACAAACCGCGTCCATTTACCATTACTTATTTTATTACTCAAGCAAAATATATTGTTCTTGTTTAGTTTTTAATGATAATTCAATATAATATAGCTGTATATAATAACCAAAACAATATATGGATAAACCTTTTATTGATATACTAAAAAAAATTAGGCGTAAACTCAAGTTTACAGTATTTGTTGAAGAATCCCGGAATCAGAATGGCAGATATTTTGGATATACTCGATATTGAACATCCAGGAGCATCAGAAATAACAAGGGAAAGTATTCTCCATGGCGACAAGACGAAAAAGAAGTATGTTACAGCTAAAGCTGTGCGCCGGCCGGAGGGAATGCATCGGGAGGTTTTCGCACTCTTGTACAATGATAATAAAGAATTACCGCCCATGCTCCCAACAGATACAGGTACAACTACACATAAAGCCTATTTTTGTTACGGCACTCGAGTCCTTGGATATATAGTATACTTAGGGCCTCCTTCACTGCTTGCTGATAAAGTCTCTGTTCTCCATTCTCCATACAACATCTGTCAAATAAAGTCAGGATAGACTATTAATCTAAACTAATGTTTATATTTGTTCACTGATATAAATGATTGCATGTTAATAACTTTTCACCTCACCAGGTAAAGCTTATAAACAAAACAAAGCTAAGCTGGGCATGAGAAAGGCAAGAAGATGGGTGTGGGCTCCATTTACTAATCCAGCTCGAAAAGATAATGCAGTATTTCATCACTGGAAGCGAGCCTCTGATGAAGCAAAAGAGTATCCATTTGCTCAATTTAACAAGGTAATTGTGCTACTTTAGAATGTTCTAATACCATTTTATCCCTTTACTGATGAAGAAAGAAACGCTTTTGTGATATATGATTTTTGTATTTTATTTCAGCAAGTATCAATTCCCTCATATTCTGAGTCTGAGTATAATCAATATTTGAAGTCAGAAGATTGGAGTCAAGGTGAAACTGATCATTTGATGGACCTGTGTCAAAGGTTTGACTTGAGGTTTATCATCATCCATGACAGATGGGATAGAGCAGCATTTAGAGACAGAAGTGTTGAGGATCTGAAGGAGAGATATTATAACATCTGCTCTATACTCAGCAAGGTATTCTTTTGAAACTTTTTTATTTGTTAAGCTTGACTCGTGGTAAAATAATAATCTTTGAATATTTTTTTCATTTAAGGTGAAGACAAACCCTTGGTCCAACTCTGTAACTATGGTTAACGGAGAGAAACGAGTTTATCATTATGATGCTGAACATGAAAGAAAGAGAAAAGAACAGCTGAAGAGGCTTTTTGATCGGACTCAGGAACAGGTATATTTTTATAACCTCTAGTTTTTGATTCCATTAATTTGTCTATTGTCTTTTCACTTAAGATTGACGGTATGATTCATTTACCCTCAGTCAAATTTCTATAGAAACCGCGATTGTCAACGACAAATTGAAACACAATATTTGGTTTACTATTGCATTTTGTATGGAATAATGAGCAAATACCGCTAATAATGAGCAAATACATAGTAAGCTATCTTAATAAAAGTGTGTTTTCCTCTAGATTGATGAAGAACAAATGTTATTAACTGAGCTCAAGAAAATTGAGGTTAGAAAACGTGAAAGAGAAAGAAAAACGCAAGATCTACAAAAACTGATTTCAAGAGCTGATAGTGGTGCCAACACGCTCAATAATAGTCAAGCAAATACCACTGTAGACGGTCCCACCACTCCGTCAACTGCTGCAGCTAACATTGCCCGTAGACATGACAGGAAACTGCACAAAAAGAAAATCACATCACAACAGAGACCTGTTCGTGCAGTTGAGACTGTTGTAAGTACTGTATATGTATTATCTTAAGAAAAAGAAGAACAACTTTTTTATGAATTCTTAATGCATATTTTGGCAATAAACACTAATATATTAATGATGATGCAAATTAAAGTTGTAAACATATATACAGGAAAAGTATTTTTTTATAGACTGTGGAGTGGTCCGGCATAAAGTTTCCAGAGGCACGGGCTACAGGAGTGTGGCTACGCTCCCAGAGGATGAAGTTACCTCCTGGTGTAGGCCAACGCAAGACGAAAGCCATAGAACAGGAACTGAGACTAATGAATATTGGTCAGTTTAGTTACACTTATTGTAATATCACCTCACACATTATAACATACTTATTTTAACTTTACTTTTAATTACTTAGGGCCTGTTCCACCACTTCCTGATAAGGAACAGATAGGTAAACCCATTTTATTTGACAGATTCTCCTTTTCTCATCTGTCAAATAGGTTGTAGATGGTCTATAATATGACATATTAGGAAGTTGGAAAAATGGCCATACTCTACTGAAAATTATTTTTTTATAAACTTAAATTGCCTATTCCAGATATTGCCCCAACTCCCACTGAAGCCATTAGCAAACATTTCAATGAGTTAAGATCAGACTTAGCTCTTGCTCTGGATTTGAAGAATGCATTGGCTTCTTGTGAGTTTGAGCTGCAAGCTCTGAGACACCAGTATGAAGCTTTAAACCCTGGGAAGGTCAGTTGCATGTTCATAGACTATTTTTTAAAAAGTATGAAGTGTCTACTTTCAAAATCAAGAAAGATCAGATTAATTTTGTTGTAATATGTCAATTGCATGTAATTTGTGATCTGTTGGCTAGATTTGAAGTAAGGCAACCAACATTCTTGATTTGTAATCTGGCTCACTTTCAGCTTCCCTAGTTGTATAATGGGGGAAATTGAATGAGGGCCAGTTGATGGACCGTCATTTGGTCGGACCATATCAATTCCTTGTAAGTTGTGATCTGTCGGCTTAGTTTGACATAACGCGATCAAATTACTTAGATCCAAGATCATAATCTCTTTCAACTTGTCTGATTGTACATAGTACTATAGATAAATAGGTACTGCTATAGTTTTATAAAAACATTGGCTATGTTTTTTCCAGACCCTGAGTATTCCAGCTGGCATATGTAATGCTAATATGGATATGGAATCTAAACCGTCTGGGGAAATTATAGATGTTGTTGGATCTCCGAGTGCAATGAACACAACCATCTAGTATTATGTTTACATTGTCAATAATGTTGTGAGTTTAACATAGTTCTGTTGTGAACAGATTCATAATGTTGGATTTACAAGAGTCATATAAATATTTTGTGAATCACTTGAAGCTGAAAAAAAGCAGACTTTGCACAGACTTTGAATGAGGAATGATATAAAATAAATGTAACCTATGTAAAATTTCTTTTTGCATATAATTAAATGTGTTTTCATTCTTTCTCAGTGAAGAATTTAATTATTCAATATGTAAAGAAAAGACTATACAGAAATAGACTACTGGCCTGTCCACAAAATGGATAAGTCATATGACCCGCAGAAGACCTATATAGGATGATAGAAATGCAAAAATTTGTTCTATGATTTGACTTGTAAGCTATCAAACTGGGTACTTGCACCAAGTTGGACATCATATGACCCATCCATTTTGTGGACGGACCAGTAGTTATGGGAGGTATAAGTGATTTTGTCCTATACGGATTTTGTTCTTATAAATTATTATTAATTCAATTAGGATTAATCATAATCACGAAATGAATTAAACAAATAATACTTGGGAGTATTATACAGAGTAGGAATATAATAAAAATAGATTACAAAATAATTTAAAACTTATTGATTGATTGATGATTGTTTTATTTTGTCATTGTGTTAACTTATAATGTTGATGAAAACGATTATTGTCATGATTTTAGATTGTTAAGTCAATTTTTTAACTTACTATCAATAATAATAATTGAAATACAAAAATAACAGCCTCATTACTTAGAAATAGTTTAATGTATTACTAAATTGCTCCTTTAGGAGCCCCATATGCATCCGGCATCCTCTCTATAGTGAACTTATGCTGGGCTACATACATTATTGGAACTCCGGGTATCTTTCTTATTCTTCTTTTCAGGTCTTTGTCATTTGTGGCTACAATGTAACACTTGTGCTGTGTCACTCTTTGCACAATACAGTCATCTGCATACGTACCCTTGTGCATACAAGCTAATCTTTCAAACCTTGGATCTTTTATGATTCTCAATGCAACTCTGTATTTTCTTCCTAGTTTTTCTAATTCACCCAGGACGCAATCTGTTACGTATGGAATACATTTAGCATATAAACAGTCCATCATATTTTGCACTATATCTAATTTGTTTTTAATGGAGAAGTTAATGAAATTTGTATCAATTAGAATATGGTAAGGTGGCCCGAGCTGCGTATTGTATTGAAAGAACAAAGCCGAACTTTGCTGTGGTGCTTCACGTATTTTTAAAGCGTTTGGATCAGGTTTTTTCTTCTTTGATTCAACTCTTTCGCTGGGTTTTATTCTACTATCTCTTGGATTTATGAGTTTTTTCATTTGTGCAAACCTCTTTTCGACTATTTTTCTTGTTTTCTTTTGCTTTCCCTGTAAAAAAAAGTTTTTTTTTAAATTGTAGAAGGCATCTAAATTGTTTTGATCTTTTCATAATTTCGTGCTTTGTTTACTTACCATTTTTCAAGCCTTTATTGTTGAGTTAAAACAATAAATAGGCACTATTAAATTGTTGCCCACGTAAATAAAACTTTAATTGGTTAGAATCTTTAATAACAGATTAATATAATTAGCAAGCAATCATGATTCTTCAATGCCATTTCATTTCATAACCTCAAAATTACTCAAGAACTCACGTTTAGTTTTGTTTTGACGTATAGCTTTTTAAGGCCCGGCTTACACATATAAAGCAATGTGTTAAAAGCTTAGTAACCAGTGACAAGCAGCCAGTGGGTACTGGCAAGTGACAAGCGGGTATTTACACCAGAGTGAGCCTTTTATTTTGACAGTTGATCATGTTTCTCTGTCGAACTAACAATCCGATAATTGGAGTAAATGAGAGGGGATACATCGCTGTCCAAAGTCCAAAATGCTGTAGTGCTATGTTTTCTTTAGCAGGTCATAATATTGGAGTTGGTCTGCTTATTTTATGTGATAAAAGAGTTAAGTGCATGTTTTATACATAATGTATAAAACATGCACTTAACTCTTCGTTATCGTTGTATTGTTTTGTACCGCTTAATAATAAACCAAAAATACGACCAAGGAATGCGTCAAACTCATGGATTAAACATTAGTAGTTTATTAATTCTTAATTCATGTCATATAAAGTATTAGTGATAAACAACACATACCAAGTAATAATTTGGGTGCAAACATTGCATTGTCATTTAGGTGTTTTCTAGTGATGTGCTTTACTTGAGCTAAAGTTTATCGATAAAAATAATAATATCAACAAAATGTTCTTTCGTTCGAAACGCAAATGTTAAAAGTAGGAAAGAGATGGGAAGATAAGAGAAATTGTGAAAGTGGCTCAAAGAATTTGGAGTAGGGAAGCATGGGACAGAAATAACTGGATAAATGAGAAAGCCTATTTTCCAAGAAGCAGAAAGATGATAATTAAAATTATATGAAAAAGTGTCATTTAAATTGACCTAAATAATATTATATTCAATCATGTTTAAAAGCACATAAATTCAGATAAAAGTATAATACATACATATTTTACTCGAATAATCCAAAAACTGATTACTATGTATTCATTCAGTTTACTATATATTACTATAAAAATGAAATTTTTAAACAATATAGTAATTTAACTGAGAAATTTCATTTGCAAAACTACTTAATGTCTGAAACAAATTGTAATATGACTTATCTTAATAAAGGCTAATTTTTATTATATTAATCATTCATTAACCTACGGGAGGCTATTATATCCTCATCACATTTGATGGGGCGTCAAGCAACTTATTAGTTATTATTAATGGCTAAGCATCTCGGCTCCCATCTTGAAAAAAAAACATAAAAAGTTAATTTGGTCATAATGGCAAAAAAAAAATGTTATCCATCCTTATCATTGCCTTAAATTAGTTCGCAATACTTTCGGTGCCTAAGTATCTATTTTATTTTAATGTAAATTTAGTTTCATGGCCGTGGGAAAGTTATGCTTCAGCACGAATGGGCCGGCCTAACCGGAGTGATACCACGGCCTCAAAGAAAACTGACGTAAAACGGCGTTGTCCTGTGTTTCGTTCAGTGAGTGAGTTTACCGATGGCCCAACTTCCCTTATCCCCTATCCCTATTCAATAATGTTTACAGTGTCACACTCGAGCGCGCTTGGTGTGTCTCGGCGGGAGTGTACAGTTTACATAATGTTTCGGGCAATCTATTTGAGAATTTATTTTTTATTTTTTCATTAATTCTGTGCTCAACTTTCGAAGTAAACGAACGTGTTTTTGTGTGGAGGCCGGTGTCTTGTGTCGCGAGCTATCTCAAGTTTGGGAAGTCCTATCTTCCTGACACTTCGCCTCTTCAAGTGTGAGCGTCGAGACCGAAGCCTCACGTAAGTCGTTTGATTCGAAATTATTTAAAAAGTAACAAATTGTAGCAACTGCGGGGCTCGACCGCGGTGCTCGTCGCGTCGGGAGTTATGCGGTATTTAAGTAGTACGTAGTAATCTATGATGCGGACGTCTTCGCCACTACACCACCAAGGCGTGAGCCGCCGATGCAAGTTTCACGTACACTTTCTGCATAGGAGTGCGACTGTGGGGCTCGAACCCGGTGCCTTCCGGAGTTCAAGCTGTTATAATCCTAGATCATTTACTAAAATTCTACAGGCAACTAAACTTAACAATGAGTAAAACAATGCGAACTCCCCCAAAAACTTACCAAGAAACCCAAGCATCCAAGAAGAAATGTTAACTATGCTGTCGCAAGTTTTCTCGGAACTATGGGAGATGCGTAAAGCTAATATGGAACTTCAAATAACTCTAGAGTTTTATGTCAAAAACTGCGTGAGCTTGAACACTCGAGTAAAGGCATTGGAAGAAGAGAAAAAAACAACATGATACTTACGTTGCTAAGTTTAAATTAATGCGATTTAGTTTGTATTATTCTTTCGATAAAAACCTAATTATCTGTGCTATGTGTCAACTATATTTTTATGTGGTAAAGTTTCTTGTATGTACCTTAAATAATTCATCAACCCCTACAACACAAGTATTCTTAGTGTAGGGGTTGCGCACTCCATAATGTGAATCTTATTATAAATTAATTGTTATGCTCATATTTAAATTTATTTATTTATTAGAGACAATAAAGTTATTTATTGTTATTTATTATTATTTGGAGATCTATTTCAGAATTATTTTTTTCGTGTAGAAGTATTTGTCTTCACTAAGCACTTGTCAGTTGTCACTAAGCACTAAGCAGTAAGCAGTGTATAAACAACCGCTTGTTATTTGTCACTTGTCTTGTCAGTATTTGATTTTCTCTTGTCGCTTAGCACTTGTCACTAAGCAATGTGTAAACCGGGCCTAAAATATAATCGCCGTGTTTCTGCTAAGCACTTGTCACTTATCAGACTTTTCTTGTCACAGAGCACTTGTCGATTGTCGATGCCGTTTACAAAATTACAATTTACACGTACTAAGCACTTGTCACTTATCAATGTGGAAACCGGGCCTTAAAGAGCAATTTTATTTTGTAGTCTGTGGTCTGCACTCTGCGCTTGTCATTTGTCAATCGTCACGGGCGTCACTCTTAGTAGTCTGTGCCCGTTGTTGATACGTATTATGGATCACGAACGTAAACTTCTCAGTGAATTTATATCACTTTATATAGATTTAACGTGTTTGTGGGACATTGATTCTGATTTTTATAAGGACCGAAGTCAAAGAGCTCAGGCATGGCAGATTATGACAAGCAAGTTAAAAGAATTAGAACCCGAAGCAAACATAAACACAGCCAAAAAACGGATAGATCATATGAAATACTCATTTAGGCGGGAATACAAAAAGGTGAGCTTGTCTACAAAATTTATAATAATAGGTACTATTTGATGCACGCAACTCCGTCGCGCAAAATTCGTTTTTCACACCGGAACCGTACATTTATATATAAATAGTATCCTATGTCCTTCCCGGGATTCAAATTATGTCCATCCCATATCTCAGTAAAATTTTTAAAATTAGTATTTATGTATATTTTAAGAACTATGAATTTAATTTTCAATTAAAAAATGTACTTTGGTATAATGTTTTTGCCAAAAAATTAGATCTAACATTAACCCCATTTTTACCCCCTTAGGAGACAAATTTCGATAAATCCTTTCTTACTAGTCTTACTTTTGTCACACGAAGAACACTCCTTTCAAATTTTCTATGATCAGTGGTTTAGGCTGTATGTTGATTTCTAAATGTATATAGTCCAGGACAAAGGATTTTAGATAATTTTAATATAGATGTAAGCATTTAGCCTAATATCAAACACTCTGTAACTTGATTATACTTTTATTATTCACTCTTGTATATTTTTGTTACAAGTACTTCATCCTTCCGTGCTCAGTTAGCAATTGCCCTTAAAGTGAGCAGCCATCTGTTTACAAAGCAACTACCACCTCTACTCTTCCAATGTATCAGAAGAGTAAAGTTGGCGGCACCGGATATTACAATTATTATAATTCATAAAATTAATACAATGAGATAAATAATCTTAATATTATCATTTATTATCCTAGCTATTTTAAGAATATTTATTACATATTTTTTTGTAAATAAGTATTGATGAGTCTAAATATCAATCAGTAACTGGAACTTGGAAGTACTGTATTTTAATTAAGATTATTACGAAACATAATATAATCAGTTGTAAATAACTGTAAATATAATTAATATTAAATTATTTATTCAATACCTTATACCCTGTAAATTCATATACATATAATTAGTGTAAAATAAACTGTTTTTGTGCGGTGTTGGTTGGCGGTTAATTTATCATTCTGTTTAAACTGATAAGTTTCGGACACGGATGGCCCATTTTACTTCTCTATTGGTTACTAGTTGGTGCCCGCAACTTAGTTGCGCAAAAATTTGTTTTTCATTCGGAAACCGTACATTTTGCCGGGATAAAAATTATACTATATGCTGCCCAGACCTAATAGCTATTAAACATAAATGATTGATTAAAATCCATCCAGTAGTTCCGGAGATTAGCGCGTACAAACAGACCACTTTTTTATCGATATGTGTTCTCTTACTGTTTCTTAGCACCGCATTAATTATTTTGTAAAAATATTAAAGTCGCTGCAAGGCAATGGATTGTGCCGTTCAACACGCCACAGTGCACCTTAACACTTAGATTTTACCACCACCAAAGAATACCATAGAATAATTTATTTTTTTAAGGTTAAAGAATCAAAACGAACAGGAGCGGGGGCAAATCCTGTTTATGTTCCCCAACTCTGGTACTACAATTTACTGTTGCCCGTGTTTGAGAAGAAATACAATCAGTCGAGATGCGGTGTGGACACGCTGTCAAGTGATGAAGTAAGTAATTAATCGCTTTTAGGGTTCCGTACCCAAAGGGTAAAAACGGTAAAAAATGTAGGTCGATAGTCAGTAATTGAAGTCTTAGCAAAAGGCCCAATGTCCGTCTGTCTGTTTGTCTGTCCGTCCGGCCGTCCGTCTGTCTGTCTGTCTCTGTCTCCCGGCTGTGACCAAGAACTGTAACAGCTAGAGGGTTCTAATTTTCACAGAATATTTATATCTGTTGCCACTCTAACAACAAATACTAAAAACAAAATAAATTAAATATTTAAGGGAGGCTATCAAACAAAAATGCGTTTTTTATCAAAAAGGTAATAATACATGTACAAATTCGACACGTATGTCAACGGTCGCGTGGGTTCGGATACCACCGCTGCCATTTTTTTACATTTTTTTTATTTTTTTCGAAGTTTATTTTATAAGTTTAAAGCTTTTTAGTAAATTTAAGAAATTCAAAAAATACGTTTTCCCAATTGTTTGCTCTGTACTGGTATAGAACACTTCGTGCGCGAGTCCTTTCGCAGTTGACCGGATTTTTTTAGGGTTGTATTTGTGTTGCCGCTATAACATCAAATACTAAAATGAAATGTATGAAAATACCATATTATAAGATAAGTGAAACTGGATTTTATCCCTCCATCGAGTATTCAATCTGGATTTGATTAACTATAGGAAATAAATTATACTTCGAATTACATACATTGTATTTTATTTATAACAACAAAAATTGGGTACCCATCTCTAACTAGGGCGCTTGCTTTTAATCAGGTGTTGCTACTGCTCGTTTGCTCCTAGTTTAAAAAAAATGTTTTTTTAAACTATCTTTACATTTGAATGCTCCAAGTACTGAAAAACTTTCTAACACAATTATTGCCTTTTTACGAAGTTACCCGAAAGTATGAAAAAAAAAATGAAACGAAAGCTGAAAAAAAATAGTAGTAAAAAAACCGTGAGGGTCTCGAACTCAAAATTGGTATTCGCATTAATAAGGCCCTTAAAATAATTCCAATCTTTTCTTTGCATAACTATATCAACCATTTTGTCTTGAAAAATTACTTTTTAATTCACATGTATGAATGTAATCTGTTTGGTTAAGAGGCATCATATTAGCTTCTTGTCGCCAATCTCCTGGTCTGAATGTTTCATTTTGTACATCTTCGTTGTCAAAACATGGGGGGCTACAATAAAATTATTGATTTTTTTCTTATAAAATTGTGCAATGCACAACAAGCTCAAACGATTGCATCCAAATTTTCAAGTTTAACGTTAATAGGTTGCTTATAGATTCTAAATCGCGAAGCAAGTATTCCAAAAGTGTTTTCAACAACTCTTCTAGCTCGGCATAGTGTACAATTAAATATTCTTTTGTCTTTAGATATGTTATTTTCAGGAAAAGGCTTAAGTTAGTCTCCAGTGCAAATGCACTGTTACCCAAAAAACATACGGTATTGATAAGTTTGTTCTTGGAAGTATCGTCGATTCTGGTAAATTGAGATCATCATTTATAAGTTTCTCATAAATCCAGTATGCAGCCGTATACCTCCATCTGATGTACTTCCATTAGAGCCAGTATGAACGTAAATAAAATCTTAGTCCGCATTCACGACAGCAAACAACACGACGCTAAATGTACCCTTATAATTGTAAAACAAAGATACTGTTCCGGGTCGTTTTTGGATAAAGTCTACGTTCTTGCCGTCAATGCAACCTACGCAGTTGTCAAATTGCCACTGTTTTTGAAAAGATTTTGCAGCCATTCGCCATTCATCTTCTGTCGAGGGTAAATGAAAATAAAGTTTTTTTTTAGGAGTTCAGATCATCACAACATGAGAAAAACAATAAGAAATTGAGAAATATATTGGAGGAGAAAAAAGAAACGTTAACAGATACTTCACAAGATTTACTATTGGAATGTGATGGCCGTAAGGAAGAAGAGAAGAAAATAAGCTCGTTTGTATTATACGTAGGAGAGCAATTGGATGAGGTTGAAACTTTTCAACGGCAAGTGGCGGAAAAGTTAATTTCTGAAGTTTTATTTCTAGCGAAAACGGGAAATCTTAATTTCAACACGAGAATAGAGATAGCTAATTCTCAAAATATTTCTTATACGCAGCAAAGCCCTCCATATTATATAAAACCAGAGTCAAACCCATCTCCACCACCACAACACATTTATCCATCACCATCAAGACACATCGACGAAAAGCCCATAAGTTAAAAACGAGATTTCAGTAATATGAAATTTCGATGTCCCTTCGTGTTTACGGTTGTCCATCTGTGATCAATATAATCCCTACACTACACCCAACTTTGACCGTCTTCACTAAAAAAATATAGTTACACTATTGTTACAAGTCACTTGGGTGGCCTCACTTAAAATTTTCACAAAATACTTTGTTGTATTTATACTTTACTAATTCAAAATAAAATTTTAACAAAATTGATAAGTAGAGTCTTCACAAAATCTGTGATTTTAATTTAATAAAGCCCTCCTTAATTTTATTTTAATATTTGACTATTAAAAAAGTACACTGGATCTCATTTATTAGTTCGCAAAAACTTTTTAATTTATAAATACATATTGATTGTTTAAATCATTGTTTAAAGTTTTAATTAGTTTCGGGCCTTGACCGATCTTAATAAATAAGTATTTTCATACAAAGTATTTTTTTGTTTTTTATTTAAATCTACAAACAATTTTACTAGCTAAAATACAGGAATACAAAACATACCAATGAAAACTATACTTTTTGGCGTTATAGTATTATGTTTCTGTGAGCCTACTTCCCAAAACTTTAGCTTTATTATAATTGTCTATTATTTTAATAACATCTTGAGTTTTTTTCTCTGTCCATTCCGACTTCTTACTATTTATATTTTGTCAAATTGGTAAATGCTAAAACATTTAAATAAATGAATAAATGCTCATTACAAGACAATAATGATTACAAAAACAATGGAAAAACAAAAGAAATTGACAACGAGTGTTTACGTGACAGGACAGAAACAAATAACACTTAAATCATGTGTAGGGGGACCCGCTGATAGAGATGATAATGCTGCTAGATGCTGGGATGACCGATGCTGGATGTTAGAATGCTGTTTGCTGGGTGCTACTGATATGCTTGCTGATAGTGATGGTGGAGATTAAATAACACCCAGCTGATGCTTGATAATAATGTGTTTATTTCTATATTAATGCTTACATTTATACCTACAAATATGATAAGTGGGCAAAACGTACGAGTTCAACGACATACTGAACCGTACACCCTTATAAAAATATTTAAGGAATGTTTAAACACTCAAGGTTCGCTGTCCCTTTCTGTTGTTAAACACAGTTTAAATATTTTTTTGTATTCATAAAACCTAACCTAAAGGATAAACATCAGCAAATCCGTCGGGCTGCCTTCCATATTATAATTTTAAAATAAATATAAACTACAAAACTATTTCATTTCCTGACAGCCCGGACGAATTTGACGGTGTTCATTCTTTTAATTTAATCTCTCATAATAAATGCTATTACGGTCAAAGGTTTTTCGATTATTTTTGGGTTTATCAAGTAATTTAAGCGATACGTCGTGGAATTTCCAAATTTTTTTTGTTTTTATATTGCTTTGTCCGTTCCAAGCAGTCCGTCCGAGGAAGCTATTAAGTTAGTTTTTCGACAGCAAAATCTCTATTACAAAAATATGGTCTGACATTTTTGATTACTTGACATTAATTTCATTGTGTGATAATTGAAAATCACATACCAACTACCAAATACTAAAGCGGAAAACATACTGATCGGATGCGACTGACAGCCGCGATCTAGATAGTAATTGTACATTAAAGTGTGCAAACTATAAGGTGTGAGTCGCGGACATTCTGTATGGGCTGTTGGCTACGTCTGACGTCAGTTGCGGGCGTTTTTATATGGGCTGTCAGTCACGTCTGACGTCAGTTGCGGACGCTTTTGTACGAGCTGTCAGCCGCGTCCGATCAGTTTGTTTTCAGCTTTAGCCTAACATTTAGTTGGGACGTATTCCGTGCTCATGCTTTATTTAATTATACTAGTTTAACTAAAAAAAATAATAAGATTTGTTAATTTTCTCGCAAAATTGTATCTTTTATTAGGGCTATAGCTGTAACTTATAAAGTTGACAATTCAAGAAAATATTTCTAGACTTCGTGGGAGATTAGTGTCTAAGCTGGGCCTATATTTCAGGACATCTGCCTCCTGACTAATATATTATCAATTAATCAGTAGTATGAAAGCGTAAAAATCTTATTAGTAGGTTTAAATATGCAACAACTTAACATTGTTCTATAGCTTTTTCACCGTATACAGCAGCTGTGGTACGTCACTGCTCCTAGAGACGTAAGCTTTTGTTTTCCAACGTACACAAATAGCACGTTGTTATAATAATTGTTCTATTGTTCTTGATATTTTTTCCTGTAACACATTACGTTCTTTATCTATATATTAATACGCGAGCGGAAAACTTTGTTCCCCTTTTTACGAAAGAGGCGTAAAAGTAAAAGCATGAAATTTCGCCCCGTCGTAGCGGATATGGATGAGGAGCGTGGAATAGCAATATTATTTTAAATTATGCTTTATTCTTGCATATTTTTAATAAATAAAACGCTACGCACACCACAATAATTTTATAACACGATAATCATACACGTAATAGTCTATTGTGTATGGTTAAAGTAATAAAAAAATTGGATTTCACATTACAAAACAAGCGCATAGTTTCTGGAATAACACAGAATTTGTCGGCGTACTATTATGAGTGAATTGTCTAAATTTATAAAGTAATTCGGTATGGTCTTGTGGGCAGAAACTCGCGTGAGTGGCGTGGGTCGTCGACGCGGGAGGATTACGACACGGCGTCCGGTGATCATGACTTTTGGAATTATAATTACGATGTTACCATCAAATATTTATATTGTATTGAAAATAAACCCCGTGATTTTTATAACGATTTTAAAAATTATTTCCTTATCCTATTAAAAATCACGGGGTTTATTTTCAATACAATATTAACACCTCCGAGAAATTAACACCTCCAAGGGTAAAACTAAAATAAAAAAGAAAATAAAAAGTATTAAATAATATATTTTCTTAAGGAGTGCCTGTTTCAGAATCCGGTGAGACGTCAGCCTATTTCCGTTCACATTTTTCCTGTTAAGCCTGCTTTTTAATCCTTTAGAGTTTCGTAACCAAAGGGTAAAAACGGAACCATATTAATAAGACTTCGATGTCTGTCTGTCTATCCATCTGTCTGTCTCTAGGCTGTATCTCAAGAACTATACTATACTAACTATACTATACTCGAGCAGATCCAGCACGATTTCACCGTGGGATAGCCATACTTCGCAACGTATGGGTCAACTCGACCGGAGAAATACCACGGCCTCAAATGAAACCGACGTGAAACGGGCGAAATATTTCTTGCGCTGTGTTTCGTGTGTGTGTGAGTTTGACGGAGGCTCAAGTTGAGAATGCCGTCTATGACCTTTATTTTATTTATACATAAAAAGCCTTTTTTATTTCTTAATATTTCCTAAATATTATATAAATACTAGGTTTTTCCCGCGGCTTCGCCCGCTTTAAGAAGTATTTTCATACAAACATTCCACCCCTATTTTACCCTCTGGAAATAAAATTTTATAAAACGCTTAAACACGTATTCATTAATTCTGAACCAGCAGGTCGGAAAAAAATTTTAGGACTATAACTTAAGAAATTACTAATTTGCTTAGAAAAATTTATATAAACTTTAACCCGCTTTTCACCTTTTTAAGGGTAGAATTAAATAAATTTATAAATAACTACTTCATATTTGTGCTGCCTGTAGTGTCAATTTTCTTCTATGTATATCTCATTATATAATTGTTTTGACTGCAGCCTTCCACCAATAGAGGGCGCTGTAAAATGGCTCCATCGCACCACTGCTTCTACAAGATTCTTTCTTTAAAAAAAACTAATGAAAATTATTGTACAAGTACTGATAACGTACTTTGTAAGGGGCGCCTAAACTTAAAGTGTCTGTAATTTTTAAATTTTTACAAAATGAACACAATTTATCGACGAAAAAAAAGTCTTGTTTGTCTGATTGTACGCGTTAATCTCAGGAAATACTGGACGGATTTAAATAAATCTTTTTTTTAATTTAATAGCTACTAGGTCTGGGTAACATATAGGATACTTTTTATCCCGGGAGAATGTACGGTTTCCGAGTGATATACAAATTTTTGCGCAACGAAGTTGCAGGTACCAACTAGTATAATATGAATAATAATATGAATAATATCTATGGACGCTTTACACCACGTCAGTCTGGCCTCGTGCTAAGTACCCGAGGGGCTTGTGTTACAGGTACCAGACAACGGAAATATATTTAATATTATTATACAATACACATCATAAAGACTTTTTTCACAAAGATTTTTATCATATGATACACATATTTAATACACATCCAAGACCCAGGAACATTGAAAAACTTTTTGCTCCGTCTGCGGGATTCGAACCCGGCCCCCCGGCTTAAGCTACCAACGCGCTTACCAACTGAGCCACAGAGGTCGTCAATGTTAATAACGATATTATTATGTAACCAGGTGTTCCTGCGAATTCATAGTCATCATAAACTTCAATTTCTAAAAAAAACGCGAGCAAAGGCCTTGGCAGGGCCTTGTCACGTTCAAGTGACGAGCATCCAGCGTAACCTGAACCCTTCGTAATATGGTTGACCATACAAAACAGAGCTCCTTCTCTAACTACTTCTTTTGTCAACCGATTCTAATCTGGTGGCACGACAGCTCCACCGCCAAGTCGAGCGCGAAGTAAACATTGCCGCAGCATCTTTAACCATTTCGCCGAATTTTGGACGAAAATAAACTCTGGATAATTATACCAGAAAGCAGAAATTTTCGTGATCCAGTATGCCGTAACCACATACTTAAAATCTGAGATTTCCAGTCTGTAGATCGTTTAGTTCTGAAGTTAAGCGATGGCAAATAACACCCAGAATCTGAAAGATATATCTTATTTTTATGATATTTAGGCGGCAGGCGAGCAGACCGGTTACCTGATGGAAAGCAACTGTCGTCGCCCATGGACACTCGCAACATCCGAAGAATCGGAGGTGCGTTACCGGCCTTTATGAGGGAATAGGGATTAGGGAAGTAAGGCCACCGGTAAACTCACTCGCAGCTCAACAGCGTTTCACGACAGTTTTCTGTGAGGCCGTGGTATCCGGTCCGGTATATACTCCGGTCGAGCTGGCCTTTTCATGCCGAAGCATGGCTCTCCCAAGGCACTGAGCATCCGTATTGTGTACTTGAGATCGGAAAATGTCTTATCGGTACACGCCTCCACCGGGGTTCGAACCTGCACCCTCTCGAGTGTGAACGAAAGGTCTTACTCAGTAGGCCACGGACGCTCTGAAATATATCTTCACAATGATCTTGCAATTTAGAATAAACGAACCATAAATACCACTTAGCTGGTACTTGGTATGTTAAGTGCAAATTATAGCCTATGTTAAGGGCCAGTAATCCAGTTTAGCTTAAATGATTGAGCTATTATCGAATAGTTCCAATTTGAAATCGGCGATAACGCGGGCGCCCGGGCGGCCTGCCAACACGAGAATAGTTTGCGTGCCTTACTCTAACCTTTTCCAGTCAGTACTTATAATATCACTACTGACATAGGGACATAAACAGATGTTTTACAAGTGTTTATGCGGGCTCCAGCGGCCCTAGCATGCGACCGACGAAAGTGTTTCTGTCTACAGCAAGATAGACAAAGTGACGGATGCACAAAGGAAGTCTGTCAGTTTGTCACAACCATCTGTCAGTTTGTCTATGCTTTCGTATGTCTACTGATGCTATGCTAGCCCTGCTGGCCTAGACACATAGCAGAGTAGGCCAAGGACGTTAGGCGGCAGCGTCCTATCCTCGCAGGAAGACAATTTCGTTAGGTAGTATGGGGAAAATTTAAATAGAGCCAATTGACGAATCTTCCTCATTTGGTCGGAATATGTCAATTCCATGTAAGTTATGATATGTCGGTTTGACACAACGCGGCCAAGGCGCGGAGAGATAAAGTGGCTTACACTCATAAAATTGTAAATCTAGTGAGCTATGAGGCAAACCCTTATTGAGCAAAGATATCCGTAACAGAGATCAAAGGAAGGGCATGTTATTTTCAGATAGTATTTTCAAAAATAAATTTTACGCAGAGCTTAAGTCTATATATGTATAACTTTTATTTTAAAAAAAGTAATTTCAACTAAGATCTCTATATTATTTTAAAGTTAGATTTCATAAATTCATCCGTAGATAAATAAAAAATGCAATATTCATTATTTTAGTTAGCACATCAATTGATTCAAAAGTCGCTTAACGAAAAGCGGTGAAGCTGTTTCAAAGTTTATTTTTGGTAAGTAGCGACATCTTTTTATTATTTGACGTACTAAATGGTAGAAAAACCAAAGAGTAGAAAGCGCCATCTTTGCGTTTTAGCATAAACCAATATAAAGTACCGTTATCTGAAAACTATCGACGTGTCTGCAATAAATTTACACTAGATGGCGCCCAATGTATTTCCAAAAATATATTTCTGAAAATAGGTGACGTGTGCAAAACTGCGCCATCTCTGTTCTATAACAGAAACTAATATATAACCCTTAACAGCTTTCCAACTACTCAACTAGATGGCGTCTACTACCAAAAAATCAAGGCGCTTTCCTTCTTCATTTTCTCATTTCATTTTACTCTATGGCAATAATTTGTACTTGCATATATAATCAACCATTCTCGTCATCGTCGTATCGTCTGTTGACTAGATGTTGACTAGATTAGTCTCGTCTTACCTGGAAGTACTCCGCCACGACGGGGTTCTCAGAAAGCAGGTACTGAGCTCGTGGCTCGTCGCGGCAGTAGGCGACGTGTTTGTCGAATTCTCTCTCCATGCGAAGAAGCGCGCGGCCGAGCATGCGCGGCTCGCCCGCGTAGTACTTGATGCCTTCAAGGAGGCTCCTGGTGGATAAGAATGATTATAATAAGACCAGCTGACCCGGCGAACTTTGTTCCGCCTTAATGGCAATAAATAAGCAGATTGTGTTTTTTTTTATTGGAAAATCTAACGCTGTCGAACGAGATAAAAAGTATCCTATGTCCGTCACCTGGCTCTAAACTACCGACCTACCAATTTTCAGCCAAATCTGTTCTGCCGTTCTTGAGTTATAAGTGGTGTAACTAGCGCGACTTTCTTTCATATATTTAAGATTATTTATTTCGTGGATAGTAGTATAGTTCATGACAAGCTGAAGAAAGAAATAAACTGCGTTGCAGTGAAAATAGAGTTTATTATTACAAACAGTTCAAGTTACTATTTACATACAGGGAAATAATAATTTACAAAAGAAACATAGGTACCTGAAAATAGTAAAAACGACAACAAATGTCACGACGACAAATTCTCATTTTTTTACTTTTACATTAGTTTATTAATTTTCCTCATTTTAAAAATTTAACTTTTTTCATAAAACCTACTCAGATGATAAAATTAGATTGAAATGTATTTCTTTATCTATCATAGACCAATTAATAATTCCTCTATGCCATCTATAGTAATATTTTATAGAGCGCTTATAATCTAATATATAAAATTCTCGTGTCACAATGTTTGTCTTCGTACTCCTCCGAAACGGCTTTACCGATTTTAA
>JAOTAV010022031.1:0-22719 GCA_026546445.1 Cyclargus thomasi
CGTCGGCGGGATTCGAACCCGCGACCCCTGGCGTAAGCTACCAACGCGCTTACCAACTGAGCCACAGAGGTCGTCAAAACAAAATAAAAAACAAAATAAAAAAATGGCAAGTAAAATTTAAGGTAAAGGAGTAAAATATAAGCTCGTGTGTAAGGCTGACATTTAGTTGGGTTTCGCGTTAACCAGACGAGCAAGGGACAAGGTCGTTGTCACTTAATGGTAGATATATAGGTCAATTATACCTCTATCGCCATCTTGATCCAGGGGTACACATTGGCTTTTAATTTTTCTTACATTTAGGTCGGTTTTACACAGCCAGATCTTTAAATTCAGATCTAGAGCGTCCGTAGCCTAGCGTAAGACCTAGGGTAAGACTTTCCGAGAGGCTGCAGATTTGAACCCCGGTGGAGGCGTGTACCAATGAGACATTTTCCGATTGCCGTGGGACAGCCATGCTTCGGCACGAATGGGCCGGCTCAACCGGAGTGGTACCATGGCCTCACAGAAAACTGGCGTGAAACGGCATTGAGCTGTATAACTCCCTAATCCCCCTATCCCTATTCCCTCATATAGGCCGGCAACGGCATTGCTACTCTTCGGATGTTACGAGTGTTTTGGGCAGTTACTTTCCATCAGGTAACCCATCTGCTCGCTTGCACCCTAAATGGCATAAAAACAAGGAAACTCTCGTCAGTATGATCTTATCAGGTCTAAAAACAAGGAAACTCTCGTCAGTATGATTCTATCAGGTTTATCTGAAAAATTCAGTGTTTTAATGCATACTGCTATAGGGTATTCCGGTCTTGCTGACGTAATGAACTAAATTCAAATCTGAAATCCAGAAAGCCATTCTGGTTGTATGTGGCCGGCCTAATTGATGGAACTTCGAGATGTTGCCGGCACCTTGCCACATTATAAACTGCGTCCAAAAAACTAGCTATACGGACCTTAGAGTCGTGCTGAGGTGATATTATAGGGTGATCGTCTCTGAGACAGCTAGGCACGAATTGGTCGGCTCATCAAAGAAATACCGCAGCCTCCCAGAAAACTAAACACTGTTTTCTGTGAGCTTACTGGATGCCTCGAACCCCCTATTCCCTATACTGATTTCTTTTCTCTACTTTGTTTAGCCTTTTTCCTCACAAAAGGCCGGCAACGCATGTGCAACTCTGATGTTGCAAGTGTCCATCCAAACCCGTCTGACCTTTTATTTCATTAGGGTCAGTTTACACGTGCGCTGAACTGACTTAGATTTCAACTTAATACAACAATGTGGATGCGGCCTAACATGTATCACATCGCGGGCCATGTGTTATCGTTTTGTAAATTGTATCACGAGCTTATTATTTTGAAACAGTTTCACAATTATGCCACTTGTCACAAATATTCGCAAACGCATTTTATTATCTTACGAACTTGCCCGAGGCTTCGCGCGCGGCGAATTCGAAAACTTCTAAAATTACAACTTTATCAAATTTGTTATGTTTTTTCACGTGCATGCCAAATTTCAGCCAAATTCTCTCATTGATTCGGGCTGTGAGTTGATAGATCTCTACAGTAGAGGAGCACAAGAGGGGAATTTCGGATTTACTCGAGCTCGTCAGATTAAGCTAAAATGGGCTCTCTACATGTCTCGATTATCATGATAAATTAGATTTCAGTCAGAGTCACATTGAACTAAATGTTTAAGTCCTTGCTGTCTAAAATCGGTTAATATATGTTTAATGTAAACAACTGTGTGAAAAAAAAATCTTCTTCTTTTTATAACCTTAAATCGCTGTAGCGTCTTATGCCACCGCTAAAATGAAAAATGCCCTTAATATTTTTTTAAAAGTTTTAGCTAATCTACAAAACTTACTAGGTCTCCACGGTGCTCGATTTACTACAAAAATAGCAAGCTCACCTCCCCGGGTACTATGTAGGTCAGTCAAATGCCTTTGAGTTTTAGATATTTACTGGATGACGTCCGTACTAATTCGATTATCACGCGAGAACCGTACATTTTTCCGAGATAAAAAGTATCATTCTTTTTTCGGGACCAAATTACAGCAAAGTCAGTTCAGTGGTTTGGGTGTGAAGAGGCAGCAGACAAACATACAAACACACTTTTAAATTATTATATGAAGTATGGATGTTAAGATTTCGTATTCATATAAAGCAGTCGTAGACAGGCCGTTTGTCCACCGCACGCCGTCACCGTCACCGTCAACGAAATAATTTTGGCCCTGATAAAATGCCTCTGTAAGAAACAGACTCAAAGTTTCATTTTCCACTACCTGTGCATTGTGTATACAAAAGAAACCTGTGGCCTATGTCACAAAGTGGCATTTTATTGATCCAAAATAATATCGTTGACGGTGACGGCGTGAGGTGGACAAACGTAGTTAGGCGTGAAATTATCTCGGTACAACGATAAATTGGTTTGCTCGCGGACCCCGTGTTAATGTCAATTTGTCCACCCAAAATTGATTACTTCAATATTATTAAGCTTAATTATTGGGTTATAGATACTTTAAAATGTGGATTTTCATAATTTGTAATACAAATATTTGACATGCCTTATTTGAAGCTGGTGGCTATTGTTAGTTTGTAGGGGTGAAAATTATGAAGTTGAAAGAAAAATTTATGTTACTTATCGATTTCCGATTAATTTGTAATTTTGCAGGCACATATGTAAATTGAGTGATACAATATGATGACATGTACTAACGATGAATAATTCAACATTTGCTTTAATTTTTGGTTCATATAAATAAAAGCTTGTTTAATTATTTTTTAAATTTTACTGACCACAAACGCTATTCCGCGCCTTAGGAACGTGGGACGGGGCGGGGGACGGATAAGAATGCTACCGGCGTTGGTGCTGACGGCCAACTGACAGAGTAACAAGGCCGGTAACCATGGTAACCCCCCCGCCCCCGCGCTTATAAGACGTAGTATAGCTCTTCTGGTCAAGCTTTAGTTCAACTGCAGCTTAGTCTGGCTACAGCGTAGTACAGATACGCCGTAGTTCGGCTACGGTGTAGACTAGCTACAGCGTAGTACAGATACACCGTAGTTCGGCTACGGTGTAGACTACCTGCAGCGTAGTACAAATACGCCGTAGTTCGGCTAAGACGTAGTCTAGCTAGGCGTAGTTATTCGGCTCAACATACTGCCGTCCTCAAGCTTAAATGCCGTTAACCAACATCTGGTCGATTTCGACATTTTGATGCCATCCTAATCAGAAAAAAAGCTCTATTCGACGTGTATTACTAACATTTTTGTAGCTTTTATAGTCTTATCGAACTGTTAAAATTAATATTGCCGTTGTGAAGAAAAAGCCCTTAGAAAAATTGCCGCGTGTTTTGCTCATTCACAACTAAAAAAGTACTTTTTGTATGTACAAGCTAAAATGCCGCTATGTAGCGGCATTTTAGGTTGAGGAGGGCAGCATAGTCCTCTACGTGTCTTGGAGTTCTCACTTGTTGCTTCATGAATTTAATTCGCGGCCTCACTTATTATATATATATTCGAATTAGTTAAGTAAAAGTTTAACTCTGATTTAACGAAATTCATAATATATGCATTTATTTTGAAACTTTTTATTAAATTAAAGTTGTACTTATAAATGTGATCAGTATTCATTCTGAAAGTTGTTTGAAGTAAAGACACCTTAACAAATCTAGTAATATACCTAATACTAACAAACTGATGTACCTACAACTATACAAAATCAACATTTTCTTAATTTCAAATAATTTCCCTGGTACTTAAAAACTTCATTTATACAAAAAAGACATGAAAGTGTTATGAAAAACAAACATTCAATAATTAATTCGAGGAAGTTAAATTCGAGGAACAATTAAAAGTTTTTATTTTTACTCTACCTCGAAATAAAACTTTACATAAAAATTTTTACAATGTAAAGTGTAAAAAATAAGTAATTCAAAGAAAACAAGGCCAAGACTTTTATAAGTGTTCTAATTAGATTTTTTTTGTGAATATTATTAAGCAGATTAGTTTAATACTAATAAATCAGCTAAATTAAAAAATGTCTGAAAATCTTGACAAGTGTAAGAGTAAGCGATGGTAGTTGCTGTCCATCGTTAATGTGTTTCTGAAATAAAATTAATTTAAAGTAGCAGCGCGAAAAGGTCCTTTGTGATTACGTCCCCATGGTCTAGTAATACCGAGCTCTGCTCTTGACTCAGAGGTCAGGGGTTCAATTCCCGCGTTGGACATGTTATTTCCAAGTTTGGTTAGGACAATGCAGGTTGATCACCTGATTCTCTGACAAGTAATATGATTCTTGTTAGTTCCCGAACCAGTGGTAGGTCAATATGTAGACATTCTGTGAACATTTGTTTCAAATTTACTTAAGAATGGTTTCGATTCACAAATTTGCCCGGCAGGACTACGTTTATCCGGTCAACTAGTACTAATATACAACCTTAATTATTATCATATTTTGTTACACCCTGAGGAACATTTATTTTTAACTTATCCTTACTCCAAAATCATTAATGGTTATAGGATGCTTCCAACTTTATTATCGGTTACACGGAGTGTTCCATAATGGTTTGACTGATCGCGGTGGGCCGTAACCTTTTGTATCCGATAATAAACTGGCGTAGTATGTCATATGTCACATATTTATAACATCCGGCTACAAAAAAACGAAGGACATACTGACCTTTAGGCTTTGATAAGGATTCGCTCTTATAAAAACTGACTACAGACATTGTGAGACACATGACACGTTTCACTTCATGAAAGACTAATTACGTCGACGTTTGCAATTTTCTCCATAAGTTGTTACCCATACGGGAACCGTACACTTCGGTATCTGTAAAATACTTAGAGTTTACTTTTTAAATTACTTGTAAAATACTTACTTCACTAATTAAATTTATATCTTTCTGTGTAATATATAAAGCTCAAGTCTAAAAGGTCATTAAAAATGCATCGGGTTAGGTGTCAGGTTGCGATATGAGCTGACCCCCCAGTTTTCTGCCTCGCGCTATAAAAGTTTAAAACGAACTGTCGCCAGCGATACTTCCGGGCCATTAAGACCCGCGAACTTTGAAGACTAAAGCAAAATTTCTCCTTAAAATTCCTGAGTTAACTTGCATGTACGTCAGCATAAACAATAGCTTCGAAATAAAATAATAATAATTAATGAAAATAGCTTTAGGTAAGTGGTATTAGTAATACTTCTGATAATATTTATAATTAATTTTTTTTATTTTAGTTGTAGGTATCAAATTTTGTTTAATTTTAGTTTTGATGTAGTATGTATTTTAGTGTATTGCCTTATACGAATAAACGATTATTTATTTATTTATTATTTATAATAATTAGCATTTTATTACTTAAAATCAATTTATTTGTCATTATAATTAAAAAAAAATAGATTATTCACATAATCTTCTACTTAATTAATCTAGCTATATTCCATGTTTATTATTTCAAATTATAATTTTCTCTGCCTCAAATCCTCCATATATACAAAAAACGAATACTTGAACCATTTATCTATGCACTTCATCCACTTGTGTATTCAATAGACAACCAACCAAAGTTTTAAAAACATTTCTATGTTTATACTGCACATAATGATTATGTTACACAGTATGTGCTAGCATGCGAGCTGGTCAATTTCTAGTGTCTTGTATAAAGGGGAAAGTTACTCCCGTAACTGTAGCACCCGAGTTACTTTAGCATTTCTGTTGCTACTTGCGCTCCGCCACCATGCTTCGATCAAATATTGTAAAGATTCACAGTTGTCGTCTTAAAGTGGCACCGGCAAAACCGCGCTTAAGCGCTATTCTGCTCCTACTCGCTCCGAGACCGCTATTTTAACTTTTGTACGATTGTAAGCTTTAACACTCTAAGTTTTATTTTTCAATACATTTTTTGATTAAAGTTATTTTGTGTCAGATAGTCTCTGTGTGCCATTATTTTATTAAATTTTAAGGGATCTGTGCATCTTATTATTATTTGTTAAAAGCCACCATGCCACTAGCATGCTGCTTGCTCGGTCGTCATCTCGCGAGATCACAGTAGCTAGTATAATCAAGCTCCTCTCATACGAGTACACAGGTATAGTAACTGTCTATTCTCACATCAGCTCGCACTGTGTAACGAATCCTTAATGAATAAGGAAGCAGTAAAACTTTAGAAGTGACACTGCATACAATCTACTTTAGCTGACAGTAAAAGTGTGTCTGTGGTTTTATCTGAACCGGGCGTCGTTACCGGTTTGACGAGCGAGACTCGGGGTTTACGACTTATTTACTTTATTCTCCATTAGTGATTACTGCTACAAATCTCATTGCCTAATAGTTAATAGCTATGATAATAGTGGGTCACCAAATAAGGATTTCTGGACTGTAACAGCCTATGAAACCTTTAAATATACGAGTGTAATATACAGAGAATATACACGTTTTGTTACATTTGATAGGTGTTGCAATTTCTTTCTTACATCAGGATAACAACTAATCAGAAATAATCTTAGTGAAATAATTTCAATAGTGAAGGTTTTAAGGGAAAGAACGAAACAATTCGACGGTTTTATACTGATTTTAGTATTGCTGAGAAACAAGCTACGACACGACGGTTCTTTCAAATCGAAAAAAAAAATTTTTGCGCAGTTAGTTCAGGAAAAGACCTACTCAATTATATGTAAAATAAAAAAAAATCCATGATGGCCACAATGTGTTTGTCTCTTACTACTTCATTCCCGAAACGTTGAAACCACTTTGCTGATTTTGGCATTGAGAGAAACATTATCCCGTACGGTTCCGATGTGACAAACGAATTTCGGCATCTACGGAGTTGGGGGCACCATCTCGTTTTGTATATTATAGCGTATGAGCCTGAGCAGGCCTGGATTTTATAAATGACGTATGGGCAACAGCGTCACAGCCTCCTAGGAAGGCAGCGATTTCGTAGGTACATGGGGCCGTGGTAAAGATATGACCTACACTCATAAAAAATGTAAATCCTTCCCTGAACCCGAGATCGAGTTTGAAAACGGTTACAACATTTTACAGTCTCTGTTAGTATAGGCAACTGGCTGAGGATTAAGTCCCATAAACTCGTAGGATTAAAACGGAATAAGATATTTTTACTGTAGCTCTACCATGAGTTTGAAGCATTATTTATCGATACTCGACAGCGACAACGTATATTTTAGTATGACAATTTTAGTTCCGGAGGTGACCGCTAGAGGCGCTGTAAACTTTTATCATGCTAAAAATTTACGTAGTAGGTATCGAGCATCGACAGATACTATTGCTTCAAACTCATAGTAGACCTACAGTAAATATATCTTATTCCGTTTTAATCTTACGAGTTTATGGGACTTAATTCTGAGCCTGCTTTACCTGTGACTGATCTATCCTTAACTTCCATACAAAGTAAGTATCATTCATCACTTTTGATAGAAAGATTACATCATAAGATTTATTTAACAATATCTAGAGAAAAATCTAAATTATATTATGTTTTGGAAATTGATGGATTGACTTCTGAATCAACTACTTAAAACTAGTAGGTACAAACATTACCACTTTGGACAGTTAAATTAAATCCTATGACTTGATCGACATTGTTTAAGAAACATCTAAGTTATTTTTGGGAAATTGATAAATGGAATAGGAAAGTTTCACTGAATGTTAAAATTATTTAACTTTTTTTCAGTCGGTATATTGTTAGTTTGTGTCTATTTTAGTTGTTATTTTATTTTTAATATTATTATTTAAATGATTTTAAACTTTAATAAATTTATATAATATTTAATCTGTATCACACATAATATTCAATTTTAATTGAAATGTTTTATAAAACTAGGTGACCTGTTGAACTTCGTAACTTTGCCCTCCTTATATGTATACTTTTCATTGATTTCCAGAAACATTACAAGACTTAAATCCGCCGAATCTTTTAAGAGAGAGTTTTTTCTTTCTTTTACGAAGGTGGGTTCTGTTGCCCTGCCCTAATTTAAACAGTGCTTTATGCGTCGTTCGTCAATTAAGAGTATTTGATCTTTCACTCTCTCTTTTACAAGAACAGGTATTAGGGTGTAAAAAATACACTAGGATGCAAAAAAATGTATTAGTCTTTAAACACAGATTAATAATAACTCCCACGCCGACTTCGGTGACGGTGGCCAGTTTCATTGAAACCAGGCCTGTTACGCAGGAGTAATTTTATAGTGTCCAAGTGTGTGCGCATTACACAAGAGCTCTCTCTCTTCCTTTACCCTCATAACCCAGTGGGACGGATGACCGACACGACTGGCGAGAGATCAGGCGTAGGACCGACTTTTTACATGCCCATCCGACGCATGGATCATCTTACTTGTCAGACAATCAGGTGATCAGCCTGCATTGTCCTACCCAAACATGGAAATAACATATTTAAAACGCGGGAATAGAACTCACGACTCCCAAGTCGAGAGCAGAGCTCTGTACCACGGAGGCGTAATTATTATACAAAATATAATATATATTTGGCTACATACAGATCTTTTAGCACGGAATTTAAAAAATAGAAAACTTATTCGGAATTTTTTTTATGTACCATGGGGGAAAATGAATGAGCGCCAGTTGACGGTCCTGCGTCATTTGGTCGGAATATGTCAATTCCATAAGCCGGCTGGACCCAACATAACGCGACAGATTTACTTAGATATACAGTCTGTATCTGTTTTAACTTCTCTGTAGCATTTTAGGTAGTTAGATTGACAGTAGGTATGAACTTTGAGGTTACACGCCCATCCATTTATTTTTAATTGCATTACATACTTGCCGGTGATTACACCGCAAGAAAATGAACAGCATAATATGAGCATGCATTTCCCTAAAGATTGGCGGCGCATTAAGCCTCTGTCAAAAAATTTGTTGTTTCCACACAAACCGCGATCGTAAAGTGTTGTGTTGTCACGTTGTTGTTGACAATCGCGGTTTGTATAGAAATTTGACAGAGGGTTTGGGACTTGATTTTGAAAGGAAGCTTCCTTCCTTTCAAAATCAAGTCAATTTATTGCCTCGCTTCGGCGTGAAGGAAGGACAAACAAACAAACGAACAAACACTCTTTCTCATTTATAATATTACTAGATGATGCCTGCGTTGCGCTAAAATAAGTTTATCGCGCGGGAATCGTATATTTTTATAATAAAAGTAGCCTATGTCCTTCTCCAGCCCCCCAACTAACATCACACAAAAAATCACGTCATAAAGTAGCTCCGTTGCGACGTGAAGAAAGGACAAACAAACACTTTCGCATTTATAATATTAGTATGGATAGTAAGGATTATACTACCTTAAAGCTTATATTTGCCGTATTAATAACTTATAATGAGTTGAATAACTCCTTAATTCATGGGCCAACTCGCGTGAGGTCAATTAATGTTGTTGGAACTACTCTTTCATACTGAGTTAGGAGTTGGTGAATTTATCAACTAGTTTTGCCTGTCAATACTACTAATCCACCATTATTATGACCAGTCTGTGGCTAGACTCATATAGGTTTATGAGACCTGCCATAAAGTACGTGACACTTAAAAAAAGTGTCACGTACTTTATGGATGGTAACCTATAGGGTGTTATAAGATTAGGACATATTTTAAGGTGTGTATTACGTCACGTTTTTTAAGTTATCTGTGCAAGCGGCAACGCCATAGAAATTTTTAAAATTAAATAAATTGAAAGAGCTTACATTTATAATATCAGTATTTTTACCTGACTGCGCCAGAAAAATGTATAATTGTTTGGCACGCTCTGCAGCCTAAACGGCCTAATGGATTTTAATGTATGAGGTATCGTTAGATTCGTCTTGATAGTGCAAGTGATACTGTGTACATAAAAAAAATAAAAATCGGATTTTGAAGTCAAAATTATAGGGTTCCAAAAATTTTCTCTCTCCCGTTTACTTTGAGTAGGGTACCAGAATGAAGGACTTTGAATAGTTATTTAGAAATATATCAAGTTATGATGTTTAAAAGGCAATGGTTCCTGCAGTTGGGTTTTCTGTTTTTGGAGATCTAGCTTGTTATAAGATATTTTTATAGTGCTATCGTTTAAACTAGATATTGTCAGGTTAGTGAACGCTACGGCCCAGGTTGAACGACATCACTATAGTTGTGTGTAAAATAAAAATAGAAATCAAAATCATTTATTTCTGAGTAACTTTGAAACAAATGTTTTCATAATGTCTACATGTTGACCTACCACCGGTTCGGGAACTAGCCGTGCGAGAAGAACCGGCGTAAGAAACTCTCACGGGGCCACTTTTTACCAACTTGTGTATAGTGTATATTAATTAGTTTGATGACAACTTCGAATCCCGCCGACGGAGTAAATATGTGTATCATATAATAAAAATTTTAAATATGAGTATATCACAAAAGTGTTAAATATATTTTCCTTATCTGATACCTGTAACACGTGAAAAGCGTCTATAGATATATTTTCAACATAAATATATTTTCACCAATATCTAAGTATGTTGCCTGGTTGCAGTTGAGAAAGTGAGTGATGTAACCACTTAGCGGTAGCCGGTGACATCACGCGGTTAATTAAACCCTGTCTCCTAACTCTTGACAAAGCTTTGATCCAGTTTCATTAAAACCCAATTCTCAAAATCTCGCTTTAACAAGTAGCGAACTGTTCTGTCTATTTTGAACCTCCGAACGAAAATTTAAGAGTGCCGAGTGTCATAAGTTTTATGTATGTATATCTTAGTGTAAGTACTGAACTGTGACACTGAGTAACCATCCTCCAACATGATGACGTCGTATTTCTCCCATCGGGCCGGCCCATTCATGTCGAAGCATGGTTCTCCCACGGCTCAGATTCTATCAACATTGTATTGAGCTTGGGTTCATTAATAACAAACCACCGTCACCGAAACCTTCATGACGATGAACTTGTTTATCACTAGCTTTTGCCTGCGGCTTCGCTCGAGTAGAATTCGAAAATTGGTAAAAAAACGGTTTTTTCAAAACCAAAAGAAGCCTATGTTACTTTTCATTCATTCCACTAAGTCTATGTCAAGAATCAAGCCGATTGGTAGCTTTGTTAGGGCGTGAAGTTGCTGATTCAAAATAAATGAATACGTGTTTAAGCGTTTAATGGAATTTTTCTTCCGGAGGGCAAATAGGGGTTGAAAGCTGAAATAAAGTAATGCAAGCGAAGGATTTTTCGTTTGATCCAATATTTTAGGTCACCTTGGCTGTCACCTTAAATTATTATGATCTTATCAATTATCTACAGAGGCTTCGAATATCGATCAAGATGGCGCCCCCGAATCTCACAAATAAAATTATTATTGGCGTGTCATCATATTATGCGGGATTTCACAGGCTATATCGAGACCGCACCGCAACTTTTGAAAACGATTTTATTTTATCCTACAGCCAGGGTTTCAAGAGGTTAGATTTTAAAACTAGGATAGCAAGCTATTGTCAGTGAGTCGGCTAGTAGCTACTTAGTACTTCCAAAGGATAAAATAGGTGATGAGAGACGAAAGTTTGTAAGCAAATACTCCGCGCCGCGGGAAATATCCGATACAAAATATTTGTATATGTGCATCAAAACTCGTACATAAGCAAAATCCATTCGGTAGTTTGGCGTGATCGATGGACACTAATATAATATAATCAGAATAGATATAACGAAGAGTATGCCGACTTTAAATAAAGTATAAAAACGGCGCATGTACGATTTTGAAAACTTCGATAAGGCTCTAAGCGTTTTTAAGCATTCGGCAAGGCATTACGCCTGACCTATCGATATTAAAAACTCTCCTAAGTCGAGTCACTGTCATTCCATTATGGTATTATGATACGACTTGCGAATCAAGAAATGAATAGTTCTGAATTTAAAATTGATCTCAGTTCTCCAGTCCTATGTTGTGTGTGTGTGTGTGTGTGGGTGCGCGTGCGCGTGCGCGTACGTAAGTGTGTGTGTGTTTGTCGCATTATTTAAATGAAAGCTAAAAGCCACCATACCTGCATGATAATCGTATTCCACGAAGTTATGATTCACGTAGAACACCAAGTTTAACTAGGTCGGCAGTAAACTCCGAGTAAGGATTAGTGTCCGCGCAAACTTGGAAAATTTAATTTATTTTAAACGCACCCTAATACTCCCAGGTAAATTGTTAAACTTGGATACGCGTTTTATATTTTGATCGTTTTAAAAAACGGATTGCAAAATAGGAAAATTACTTTTAAGATATGATATATACTTAAGGATATGAATGGAACACTTTGATTTCTACGATTATTTTGCAAATTACACGACCGGCTTTTACATACTTAAGGATATGAGTTTGCAAACTACACGACCGGGTTTTACAAAGCCACCATCAGGTGTAGGTGTACAATTTGTGATAAGTATAAGAAGTAGATAAGTAACATTTAACAACATTATGAAAGTTTTAACAAATCTTAAAACTTTTCTACTTTGTAATCTACCTATAGATATAAAAAATATCTTTGAATTTCTAATCATGTCCCCGGCTTTACAGTATCTCATAGCATATAGTAAACTTTAACAATATCGGGTGAGCGTTGCTGCTCTCGTTAAACATTTATAAAGTACGTAAAGGATTTTGATAAAATTCTAACTCCAAGGGGATATAATAGGGGGTGAGAGCTTGTATGAATTGTCACACAAGCTCTCATCCCCTATAGCGTACTATGAACGGCCTTAGGAAGTATCGACTTCTAAGGCCGTCCATAGTACGCCGTCACCGTCAACGAGAATATTTTGGACCGATAAAATGCAACTTTAAGATCTAGGCTATAGGTTTCATTTTCTAGCGACATTGCTCTATCATCCATGTCGTCGCCGTATTGTAGGACCAGTAAAATGAAACCCTATGACATATGTCATTTTAATCGGGCCGAAATAATCGTAGACGGTGACGCGTGCTTTGGACAATCGGCCTAAAGCAAGCAAAGCCACGGGCAAAACCTATTGTCTTTTTACTAAAAATTGGCGGTATGGTACATTACCCTCTGTCAAATTTCTAAACATGTCCACAACAAAGTGACTGAGTGACAAAGTGAAAGAAACACAACACTTTGTTTACAATCGCGTTTTGTATAGAAAAGGCATTTTTTTTGACA
This sequence comes from Cyclargus thomasi, assembly GCA_026546445.1. NCBI lineage: Eukaryota > Metazoa > Arthropoda > Insecta > Lepidoptera > Lycaenidae > Cyclargus > Cyclargus thomasi. The sequence goes on from JAOTAV010022031.1 coordinate 13,128, forward strand.
GAGGGTTAATGAACCATACCGGCAATCTTGAGCGAATGCATAGTAGTTAGTATATAAACAACATTAACATCAGTTATAATTACAAGTACAAGTGTAATAGGTCACGCCGCGCCGCACGCTGGTGAAACTCGCAGATTTATGGCCCAGCAATTAGGCTGATTGGGCGACACACGCGATGCGTGCCCGACGTTTACTGTTTACGTATAATTGAGATCTATTCGCTAGAACTTGAATAGCTTAGCCGGTCTGGTTTTGGCAGTGAAATTTTCGCAGTAAGCTTTGGCCCACGGGCCACTTCTAGCGTAGTCTGTCCGTCTGTCTGTCTATCTGTCTTTCCGTCTGTCCGTCTGACTATCTTTAGGGTATATCTAGACAGTGGAAATTTTCACAGAATATGTATTTCTGTTGCCGCTATAACAACAACTACTGACGTCATTGCCAGCGTAGCCGAGCGGTCTAAGACGCTGTTTAAAGACATTTGTCTCCTCGGAGGCAAGGGTTAATATTTACCTGGACAATATAATAATACAATTTTTGTCTTTTTTTTTTAATTTTTAAACTTTTTTATAAATCTAAAACTTTCCTCTTTTTCTGCTCTGTACTTTTTTGTTTTTTTTAATGACATGCAACTCGACATCTCAATTACTACGTGTTGTTCGCCGTATTTTGACAAGCACGCAGCACATTAAATGAAACTCTATAGTTTTATATCGCCTCGATGCTTCTCGCCGGGTGTATAGACACCAGACAGCATCGAGCTGTATTTACCTAGTCAAGAAGATTTAGAATACTCGTATCAGGAAGTCGGTGCATATTGCGACTATACCCAGCAACAGGAGCTTGTCCATAAAAATCACAAAAAGATTCAATAAATAAGACCACCAGCGACCCGCCCCGGCTTCGCACGGGTAGGCATTTATTTTTAAGCTCCCTGAAAAAAAATTGTCGCGGCCATAATTCATTTTAATACCAATTACAATTTCAAATTCGTAATATCTTTTGAATGGATTGTCCGATTGGTGAAAAGTAATTTATAGCTATTGAAACAATCTTGCTCAATAAATAGTTTATTTGGATAAGGATTAGTATTTCACGATAAAATTATTAATAAACATAGGGTAATTTTAAATACTTTTATTCTATGGGAAAGTTGTTATAATGGCGAAAATATAAATGTTTGGTTTGTACTATCGCGGACTTTTTGTAGGCATTATTGTGTTCTACAACTTTTCTATAGAAATCAACCATTATTTAGGCAACGTTCGCGAGAATCGTTAACGTACGGCAGTTTTTTCGGCGACTAACTACACATTTTTAACTACCACAAAAAGTTCTATCTATTTTCCGGGATAAAATAAAGCCTATATGGATCCCTCTCCCTCCCTCCCTCTAAGTAATGGTAAAAGAAAATTTTGAAATCGGTCCAGTTTTTGAGCCTATTTAATACAAACATACAACCATACAAACATTAAAAAATAAAAAGGTTTCCTCTTTATAATATTAATATAGATATATCTATAATATTGTACAAATTCCAGCGACCATTTCATAACGAATTTTTTTGGTTAAATTGCTTGTATGCCTTGGATCGTCGATTTTATGAATTTATGGAATGTGAAAGGATTTGGGGACTCCCTCTTAATTTATACCTCGATTAGACAGACCCTTCCACAAATCCGAGCGATTTTTATGTCTATCGATATTTCAATATCTTTGCCGTGTGGTATATGTACTTTGTACAATCAGAGAAGTTGAAACAGATCTGGTAGAGAGAGAGAGAGAGTAGAGAGAACTTGTGGATCTAAGTAATTTGGTCAGACAGATCACAACTTACATGGCATCGACATATTCCGACCAAATGACGTAAGGCCCTCAACTGGCTCTCTTTCAATTTCCTCCATTATACATCAAAAAAAGCGCGTTCGCGCTGCGAATTTTTTTCGCTAGTTCATCTATACTAATAATATAAAGCTAAAGATTTTGCTTGTTTGTTTGAACGCGCTAATATCAGTAACTACTGGCCGGAATTTTAAATTCGGAGAAAAAATATAGGCTAAATATAACATGACGCTACGATTAATAGGATCTCCTATATATTTAGCCTTCAAACAAACAAGCAAAATCTTTAGCTTTATATTATTAGTATAGATGAACTAGCGAAAAACATTCGCAGCTCGGACACGCTTTTCCTTTGATGTATAATTGGAGAAATTGAAACGAAAAAAAAGTCGCGGGTAACAGCAGAGACAAAATCCACGGTGCGGATACTCGACTAAAAACTATATTTACCAAAAATGTTAAGGCATAGCCATTTTTCACTGACACACATACACACACAACTAAACTGAATAAATTGTTTAATGCCCGTGGAAGGCCAAATTTTTATTCATCAAACTAGTTGGTGCCTGCATCTTCGTTGCGCAAAAATTTGTTTATCACACGGGAACCGTATATTTTCCAGGAATAAAAAGTATCCTATATGTTGCACAGACCTAATAGCTATCAGGCAAAAAAGATTTATTCAAATCCGTCCAGTAGTTCCTGAGATTAGCGCGTACAGACAGACAAACAGATAAACAGACAGACGACTTTTTGTTGTCGATATGTGTTCTATTACTGTTCCTTAGCACCCCCACATTGATTATTTTGTAAAAATATTAAATGTACAGACAATCAAATTTACTGTTTTATTGTTTATAGATTCGCCACCGAATAGTAATAAATAAAATGCAAGAATTAAAAAAAAACATTAGAAAAATTAAAGAACTATTTTTTTTAAAAAATAAGGGGGCAAACGAGCAAACGGGTTACCTGATGGAAAGCATCTACCGCCGCCCATAGACACTCGCAACATCAGGGTTGCGTTGCCGGCCTTTTAAGAGGAAAACGAACGTAGATAAAGATACAATAACAAAGAAAATACGAAGAAATGGCAAATATAAAAGCAGAATGTTTTTCGCGTAAATCTTTTTAATTAGAGCGATATAGTTATATAAAGTTAAAAACAGGGTGTCGAGCGTGCCCGGGCCCGGAGGAACAGATAACTTTATTTATTATCCATAGGACCATATTACATAAGGGTCAATATCAAAAACTCGGAGGTAAAGTAACTTTGAACGGACAATAGGTACGGCGATAAAATAATCTGCGCCGGGTCCCCGGGCGAAATTTGTTTTCCGAAAATTTAAGCTTTACTTTTTATGTTTCGTTAATTGAAAACTAGGGAAGTCTTGCTGAGCACAAAATGAATTTTCTAGTAGATCGAAAAATTTAATTGCCGATAATGATGTTAATTTGTCGGCGTTTACAACCAGACTAATATTATCGACTAACTTCCTATGAAACAATTCCTCTAATTGTACTATCAGGGAAGTTGATACAGAGCCAGATTTGGGGACGTACGTCATTCGGTCGGAACATTTCAATACCATTAAGCCGTGATCTGTCGACTGAGTTTGACATAACGCGAACAACCGCATCAGGCACTTGTTAAATTCCCTGATAGTACATAGTGCGAAACTTGAGATCTTCAATATTCAAGAATTCTGTGGGGTGTGGCATTTTAATATACGTAAGCCCGTTCCTTTTTATGAAAAAAAAATAAAGAAATAATTTAAAATTCTTTTAGCGTAATTTGTAACGTCCCAGTGGTCTAGATAAAGTAATCGATATTAGATAAAGTAATTAGGAGTTTCAAGAAGTGATTAAGTATTCTCGTTAGTATTTGCTTTAGTATTATCCAGACTGTTACTTTTAGCGTAAGTTTTAATCGGTTATTATAAATTCGCAAGGGTTAAGTTACAACGACAACAAGCTTAGTGTACCGAGTACGTGGGGCGGAGGCGCTCCGACCACCGCTGCTGCGTGTCTCGTGAACGCACCAAGTACCAGCATGCCAGCTCCGCTTACACAGACATTGCGAACCCTGAACACGGTCGCGAACGAGGTCGATATATTTTCTTGTTTTCACCAAGTTCACCAAGATCGCCTATTATGTATCTAGTAAGTTATAATTTCGTTTCGTTTTCGACGATCTCTGTGGTTCAGTTGGTAAGCGCGTTGGTAGTTCAAGCCGGGGGTCGCGGCTTCGAATCCCGCCAATGGAGCAAAAACTTTTAATGTTCCTGGGTCTTGAATGTGTATTAAATATGTGTATCATGTAATAAAAGTCTTAAATATTTCCATTGTCTGGTACCTGTAACACATGTCCCTCGGGTACTTAGTACGGGGCCAGACTGACGTGGTGTGAAGCGTCCATAGATATTATTATCATTATAATATGCAAATGAAAACCTGGAACTTGTAACGCTATATCCCGGCGTGTCGTATTGGGTTTAACATTTAACCTCAAATGATAGTAGCTGCAAAGTTGAAGTAACCAAATAAGTATATAAAAACAACCCTAAGGGCCTATTTCACTGCTTACTGATAAGTGTCGAATAGTCTATCCTTACCTTTTTTTGACAGATGTTAATGGAAGAATCTTTTAAAAATATGATTAATGAAAGTGAAACAGGCCGTAAAGGTTTCATTTTCTAATGACATTTCACATATTTTGTCAGTAGCTGCTCATGAGGCGGGAGTATAGTCCTACGGTTTGTAGGTGTTGAACCACACATCAGTGGATCAACCTACTTATTTCGAGGCATTCGAAGGGAAATATTTCAGGATTTCCCGAAATTCCCGAAAATCACCTTTTTAGCAAAACAGTGATGGGGAAATCCACGTGGCTTAACTCAGAGCGTTTTGGCTTAACCGTCTTACGACAGTTTATCTTGTGACCATAGAGAATGACCTTCTAAGCCGACCTTCCTTTATATTCCATTATTATTTTGCCTTTTTGCTGGGGAAAAAATGCTAGAAAAAAAAAATAAAACGCCGGAAATTTTACTCCCATACTGTTACCGTTTTGAAATTGGTTCCTTTAGAAATGTCATGTAATGTCAGCGTTAAGCGGAAAACATACTGATCGGACGCGACTGACAGCCGCGATTTAGATAATAATTGTACTTTTATTGTTGTATTGTAATTGTCAGTCGTGTCCGATGAGTTTTTTTTCTGCTTTATAGCGCTAAAGCTTTCGGCTAAAGCCACAAAAACAAAATAATGAAAATGTTTTAAAAATCGTTAACGTTTTTGAACTCATGCGGAACATGTTTTTCGGCAAAGTTACTCTTCCTTTTTTTCGTGGCTTGAACTCGATATAATGCATCCATGCACCATCATTCTGGCGTCGTCAGTCTCAGGCTAATGAACTAATTGATGCCAGAATGAGCCTACGTGTTTAAGTTTTGTCGTTACTTAATCAAAAACGCGATTAAACATTTTGAACTGTAAAATTGTTATGATAAAAATTTTAACAAACAAGAAATGTGGCAAGAAAGAAAATAAAAAGTTTATAAAAGCGTCAGTCGCAGCGTGTGTAAAGGTTGAAAGGAAACTTTTTCATAAAAGATAAGAGTGACGCCGTTTGTCCACCACCACACGAGAATAATTTCATTCTCGGTAAATAATTCGTCCCGATAAAATGCAAACGTATGACATATTGGCGACACGTTTCATTTTCCTCTACGCCGTTAATGACGGTGACGACATTGACGATAGAGTCGTCGCTTTCGACGTCGATGAGAATGTCGCTGGAAAATAATGTCGTTCGTCGTCGTCAGTTGACGGTGGTAGTGGACAAACGGCCTGAAGTTTTACAACGCTGGAGGAGGATTATCTCTGTAGGTTGCGTGACTTTTCTTTTATGTTTGACTGTCAGTCAAAATAATATAAGCTACTTAAGCTGAAAACAAATTATCGGTCGCGACTAACGGACGCGGCTGACAGCCCCTACAGAAACGTCGGTTACTTACGTCTTATAGTTTGCACACTTCAATGTATAATGAGGGGAATTGAAAGAGAGCCAGTAGACAGACCTACGTAATGACGTAGGTCTGTCCACTGGCTCTCTTTCCACCAAATGTGGTCGAAATATGTCAATTCCATGTAAGTCGCGGTCCGTCGGCTCAGTTTGATATAACCCGACCAAATTACTTAGATCCACGATCTGTATCTATTTCAATTTCTCTGACTGTATAATTATTAGCTAGATCGCGGCTGTCAGCCGCGTCCGTAAGTCGCGACTGATAAGTATGTTTTCGGCTCTAGTAGGAGCAGCTGCATTTAAATCAAAACTTCATGTACAAGATGGATGACGATGAGCGTTTAATACCAATATTTTATTAAAATACGCTTTAATTTAAGATATTTTTAAATAAAACGCTACGCACACTACTCCACGCACACTACAATATTTTGACATGAGACGATAATCATACACGAAATACTCTTTTGTTTATGGTTGAAGTCTTTTGTTTTCATTAAAAAATAATGGTCTGGTAACGAGACCTTTAAATGCCAAATTGAAGTCTGTGATTGAGTTGAGCTTGGATGAACTATCTTATTATATTTTATAGCTCCTGTACGCGATATACTCGAAATATTTATGGTTGAATTTTGACCACAGGGCAACTCTAGTATATTTTAATCCATGTTTTACGTAAAACCTTTATCAGTATTCCATTTCCCTATGTACGACATATAATCTGTAATAGGCCAGGTTCGGCGGGTACAAAAGATTACCATACTCATTTGCATTGCATAATAACATCGGTGTCGCGTAGTTGATATTTCCCTAATAACACTGCATATTTTGCTGTTTACTTTTCACCCTGACCTTAAAATATGGATGATATTTTGATGTGTATCTCTGTCAGTATCATCATATCTCCCGAAAAATTTACGAGTTTCTGTTTGAGAAAAATCGATGGAGGTTTTTTTGGGAAAATGTGAAAGAATAACTTGATGTTTAAATACTTTTTTAATTTAAAAAACTTTTGATAATATTTATAAACAAGTTTGTGTCTAGAAAGCTGACATTTTTGTAGTCTAATCTACGTTTTTACCTATTGGCGAAGAGGAATTTCTGATTATTTCGCGCGATTTTCCGCTTCATCTGAAACACAATTAATTATAATCCCGTCCGCACGAGTGGAAAAAAACCGTAAAAAATTATACCATTAAAATCAACCTTTCATCGTAAAATTCAAACACAAGCAATTCACAATTGCATTTATCAGACGTCTATATTACGTAATCATTTATTAATGTGACCCTTCGTAATAAATCATACAATTTTCATATTGAACATAGGGGATAACCTGGTTTTTGAGAGCATTTCCATGTTTTGTTATCACCCACTTTATATTCATTTAACTTCGCATCTCATATTATGGTTTGTTGTTGAGCGAGAAGTTGAGAACCATCTGCAGTGTTAATTTATCAAAAATGCTATTTTGCTTGAAAGCTTAAATAGTTATTTAGGAACTAAATAGTCTCTTTTTTAACATGTAGCTTTCCGCAGGCAGATATTCCAATGTTACGGAAATTGAAGGTACAATCAGAAAAGTTGAAATAGATACAGATCTAAGTGATTTGGTCGCATCATGTCAAACTCAGCTGACAGATCACGATTTACATGGAATGACATATTCCATCCAAATGACGTAGGTCCGTCAACTGGCTCTCTTTCAATTCGCCCCATTATACATTGACATTGCATTCTTAAAAATATTTAATCAGTGTTTAAGAAACACAGTCCTTTTCTGGAGCATTAAAAACTTCACACGGCAGAAAAAGACAGCCAACCTTGATTAGTTAAACTCTATTTAAATTGATAGGGTCCTGCAAAACGTGACAATTTGTTTGTTGCACAGCGAGTGATGAGACGCGTACTCTGTCTTTTAGAAATTTAGAATTTGTCAAATTATTTCAAAGCCTATACTCATCCCAAGCACACAGATTTTTAGTAGCTGCCTTTTAATTAAAACAAATTAACTTTCATAAATAAATCAGTCTTTTTAAATTCTAAAGTAAAAAATGTTTATTATTATTAACGCTAGAATAAATCATCAAATATTCTTAGAAACAATTTCACTGTCAATTTATTTAACTTCACTAATTTGTGGAACTGAGGATCACTCTGCAGGAACGATCCAAAATGGCGGACTACTTTCATCAAAATTATACTCAGAATTCATACATAGGCAGTTTTAAGCCATGTCCTAGGTGCAGCCAAGTCCTAGGGGAGCGGCAGCCTCCTTACTCCTAGGTACAGAGGAATGTGAAGTTTATTAACAAGTTCTACGCAATATCGACAATAAAATCCGGTAAAATCCGATACTGTAACACTTATATTGCTCGCACATTTAAAGCCGCATCGCGTTTGTGACGAGTCGTATCGCGCACGAGCATGTCCTGACATGCAACGCGCCCGAGTTCCCCGCACCCCGACAGATTCAGAGAGCTTTCCGCGCGCTACCGGGTCGGATAGACGCTACTCGCTAAACAATTTTCTGAAGACTGTAAAATATTGGCTTAAGTTAAAATGTGTAACGGTTTATATTAATTATAAAAGAGTGTGTGTTAATAATTAAATAACTAAAATTGAAAGTTCTTCAATATTTTCATTCACCGCACCACAATACATTTTTTCATTGGTTCCGTACAAGAGACCTCCTTGTTTGCCCTTCCCTTTTTACGTTGGGAAATGCTTCATGCATTCTTTTTTTTCAATGATATTTAGGGGGCAAGCGAGCAGAGGGGTTACCTGATGGAAAGCAACTGCCGTCGCCCATGGACACTCGCGACATCCGAAGAGTCGCAAGTGCGGTGCCGGCCTCCATGAGGTAATATGGATAAGGGATTAGGGAAGTTGGGCCACCGATAAAATCACTCACTGAACCAAACACAGCACAACGGCATTTCACATTAGTTTTCTGTGAGGCCGTGGGATCAATCCAATCGGGTCGATTCATTCGTGCCGAAGCATGGCTCTCCAACGGCGATAATTCCCGACTCTTACCCATTATATTTTTTTATTATTTAGTTATTTTTTTACTATTAGAAAATTAGTACATTTTGAATTTAAAATAAACAGATTGAGGTTCTAACTTCTAGGAGTTTGCTAAAATAAATGAATGCAAATCTGCGATTATAAGCTTTTGTTTAAATTCAGTCCCCGCTGTCCCTTTGCCAGTTGAGGGTTTAGGGTCGAATACACTTCGGCCCTCCCTTAAAAGACCCTTTCGACACCTTAATTTGAACAGACATTCATTGGAACTAAGGCATTCAAAACGGACCACATTCTGAATATGAATTTGCCTTTTATGAAAATGAATATGTTTGTAGGATTATAGGATATTCAATATTTGTGAAGATTAGAAACATGTAACATAAAATATCAAAAGATATAAAACTCAATGGTGACTCGTGAAGTTAACTGACTGACTGACACAGTGACCTGTCAGACCACTGGACGAATCGGGCTGAACTTTGACGACCTCTGTGGCGCAGTCGTTGAGCACTTTGGTAGCTCACGCCGGGGGTCGCGCGCTCGAATCCCGCCGACGGAACAAAAAAGTTTATCAAAGTTCCTGGGTCGTGGATGTGTATTAAATGTGTGTATCATGTAATAAAATTCTTAAATATGTGTATAGTATAAAAGTATTAAATATATTTCCGTTGTCTGGTACCTGTAACACAAGTC